>JAKSZP010009477.1:0-115788 GCA_022478985.1 Massospora cicadina | reverse complement strand
GGTATTACACCTCCTATTATCCCCATAAATTTCACCCCAAAAAATAAGATTAATATGGTTAAATTGCACAAAAATGTCAATGATGCTATCCAGAACGTGGTAACTGTAGCATGGAAGCCTAAAGCTAAGATTACCTGAAACAATATTGCCACATTCATTAAACTATCAGACGCCCGTGTTAAAGCTAAAAAAGCTTTAGCCAAATATTCTTTACCATTTTCATAGTTGACAATTTCTCAGAAATACCAATCATTAGTGGTATTGAACCACATGCTGCCAATGCCCCGACGCCCTTGCTATCTACCTTGAAACATACCCTACTCTGGAATGAGGAAGCTGCTGCTAAAGATGAGCCCCCAATACCCCCTTCTCTTTTGCCATGGAGGGATAAGTGGTCTCCGCTGCCCACCTGGTTGGTTTTTAATTTTTTTTTGTTTTATTCAATCCGCTCATTTGGCATTTTGTTTGGATCAAATAGTTACATTAGTTTTAATTTAGTAATGTCTGTCCCCTAGTCAGCTTACCTTGGTTAAAGAAAATATATATATATATAGTATCTCATAAACAACTTTATATGTATAATTCATTTTATTAAAGTTAGTTGCTTTTATTAGCCAATCTATGCTAATTTACTATATGAAATCTATAATAATTTAATCTATTAAATTTAGTTGTTTTTATCAGTCACTTTTGCTAAATTTACTGATCACCATCTAAAATAATTTATTTACAAATTTAGTTCATTTTTTGGTTAATCTATGCTAATTTAATAATAGTTATCTATAAAAAATTCATTTTTTATTAAATTTAGTTGATTTATTGGTCAACTTATGCTAAATTTACTGATTGCCATCTACAATAATTCATTTTACTAAGTTTAGTTTATTTTATTGGTTAAATTTTGCAAAACAATAGCCATCTATAATAAAACTAGACTTTTACCACTATGATTTCATACTTTCCTGGATTTTAAACATACCCCTCAGCCATAGAACATATCATGTTAAAAGTTGCTTTGAAGCTATCACTTCACCAATGCCATAATTAAGTTTATCCAGTGATGAACTATTCCCATAATTAAAATCTACAGCTCAGGTCCATTTTAATATACATAATAAATTACTGGTTATATACTGATTCAATCCTTACAAAAGTAAACCATTTATTTCATCTAAGCAACTATTTTGCAAATTAAAAGTGACCAGATCAAGTTCTTAGAGAACACATTGCCTTTTTTGTGATACTGCAGCTATATGGTAAGTACTCCACAGCCAACTACTGTAACAGTCAGAAATGTCCCAGTTTCTGATTGTCATATTATCTTAGGATTGACGCAATTAATGCCAAATATTCAATGCAAGTTTAGACTCTCAAGGTAAGTGTTAGTGCTTCCAGCAACTAACCGATTAAAACCAAGATTTAGGGAAACTAAAAACGAGGAAAAAGATGAAATAGTTTTAGCAAGGCAGCAAACCCTGGAATTAACCTTATTTATTATCAAATAAAAATACCACTTTTGAGCAGATCCTAACAATTAGACACCACAAGTACACCAAGTAAAAGACAGGATAGTTGGGGGAGATCAAGTCCCAAAATCCCAAGTATTTGTTAACATGGCAAAAACTTGTTATGTTGCAGATCACCAGGTAAGACAAGCTAAGGGCGACCCCAAAGTTACCTGAGAACCCGCATGAGAGTGGAAACTGAGAGAGAATTCTAAATGAAGTTCAGAATTGCATGGACTTGACTAAGTCTGTGGGAGCATCCCCTCTGCTTGGACTGGGTGGAGTTCTTGTTTCCTTCAAAAAGGGTCTGAAAAGGCCAGCTACCCTCTCATCTCACAGGGTAACCTCGCCCATGTGGTAGATGAGTGATGGGTAAAAGCTCTCCCTTTGAGGACCCTGTCACCTGTCCCTGCATTTACTTCAGCTAAATTAATATGGCAAATTGAGGGAATTCGTGCCAAAATATCATAAAGTTTTATCCTCATGGGGCAAAAGGTCCGCATAAAGTCAAGGCAGTGAACCTTTGAAATTAAGGGCTGAGAGCCCCAAACTCTTGGCAACAAATCCTGATGAACATGTACTTTTGGTAAATGAAGTGTCAAGTGTCAAATCCTCGGCAAAACTAGCCAATGACATTGGGCCATTGAAAAATTTCACTGATTTGAAATTCACTCAAAAATAACGGGACAAAGCCCAGTGGCGTGTACCTTCTATGAAAAATGCGCCTAACGTTGAATCATTGGTGGAACTCACTGATGGCATTGGGCCATCATTAAAAGCTGATGCCAGCTTGGAACTCTCCCCAAAATATCAAGATCTTCATCCAATGAATCCCAACTGGATGAATGGATGCCAAAGCGACTGGGTGTAGGCAGGTTGGGCACCCCAAACCCATTCCTGACCTCATGGGACTTCCTTTACGTGTGGTGGCCTTGAGAAGTTCCTGTTGACCATCAGGCGAGATGCCATAATGCTAATCTTCAAAACCAAAGAAAATTGGTAATTCAGGCATCTGCGGACAAACTGACAGTGACTTGGCTTGCCACTGTTTCTTTCAAAATCAGTTCACGATAAGTTTGTTTCCCCCCTCTCACTCAAAGTTTTCTGGGTAGGTCAAATCTTGAGGGCACAATCCCACACTGTTCGAAGCTATTCCTAATTGAATGTCTACTTAAGCAGTCATAACACACTAAGAAATTGAAGGTCAATTTTTACATCATACAATTCATTATATATCTTCTGCGCTCCAATCTATCTGATTTATTTTAAATTTTTCTTTGCCAAACCCCTGAAAAATCCCCAATGAGGCCACATGGGCCTCATATTGACTGCACAATACCATTCATGTTTTTATCCTTAGCTAGTAACACAGAAGATTGGGCTCATCACGTGAAGAATTTTTTGGAACTCTCCCCAATCTCAGAGACCATCCTCCATCAGGATATTGGTATCTTGTTGGCCCAACTATCCCCACTCCAGGCGAGGATCCGCAACCTTGCCAATGTTTTCATACCTAGTTTCTCATGAAAAGTACTGAACTACCAAATCTGATCTCACAACTCCTTACACCTAAGCACTTTGGGCCTGGAGCTACAGCGGCCTGGTTTCTTCCTGGGGTTTTTTATGCTTGTGGCCCATTGGCATATGACCATTGCTCATCTGCAAGTACATTTCAACATTGTTCAAGCAGCAATGCCTTTGGCATTCTGTCTCGCCTTTTGGGTGCTTCTGAATTCCAACGGGCAGGCCAGTCTAAACATTATCTTCCATCTCCATTATATCAATCTTAAATATCGCCCTTCAGGGGCCTCACCCAAACCATAGATTAGGCTCACAAAATCCTAATTAACAGTTCACGCAAGGCACAACCCAGCGGCCAAGCCTGAAAACACCAAAAATCTTAAAACGAATTGAAATGGGGTTGGAAAATCTGAACATAAGCCTAAATATAACAATCAATCAAACTCAATTGTTACATCAACCTCATAAAGAAGGGCACCTCCCCAAAGAGGGGCCCTGCAGCGGGAGGCTGCCACCACAAGGGCTTCTTGGGTCAAGTTACTTTGAGCTTCCAGTAAGATTAGTATGGAAATTTTGGTCCAATCACGGAAAAAGATAACGGTGAGAGCAAATTGGGACTGGGCTTCTGGACTCAGCCTACCTGGCATGCTGAAGCAAACCCATGCTTGGCTGTGGTGCGCCCCCTACCACGCCCCAGTTGGTGATGGTCTTCCCATCCCAAATAGTAAGGAGCTTTCTCTAACTGAAGCGCAAGAGGGGCGCTCTGTTTAGTGCAGCTGGACATCCATCCCCTTTCTAGACAGACTGTTCATTGGTGAGGGAGCCCTGCTGGGCCAGGTACCCACACTGCCACCAAATCACTGGTGGTGGGAGGCCCACCAGAATTTTGCGCTGACGATTGATTCAGGTCCAGGGTTGGCCATCAGTCACCTGCTCCCTCCGGTGCTGGTATCTGACAACTGGGACCTAATGTGACCAGTGAGGTCGGCCAAACTGGGGATCTGGTGGCGTTCTGGAAGCACATGCGATTCAGAATAATGTAACAGTTGGATACGTCCCAGTTTCTGATTACCATCTTATTTAGTTTTGATGCATTTGACACCTAACGTCCTACGCAAGGTTAGACTCTTGAGATAAGTGTTAGTATCTCTGGCAACTAACTAATTAAATCCCAGATTTAGAGAAACTTGAAGTGAGGAAAAAATGAAATGGTTTAAGCAAGGTAGTGAACCCTAAAATTAACCTTATTTATAAAATAGATTAACCCACTTTTGAGCAGATCCTGATAATTAGGCGCATGAGCACACCAAGCAAAAGACGGAATTGTTGGGGAGATCAAGCCCTAAATTCCGTTTTTTTCACTTCAATAGATATAATAGAAGCCGAATTTGGATTTCTTAAATAAACACAAAACACGACCACTTGAATGACCAAAAATATTAAAATGTTGATGATTTTGATGCCCACTGACCCAGCATGGGGCGGTGGTGCGCTGCCTGCTGGTGTGTCTCAACTGACACCAAAGCATGCCCAGGATGGCTCTGCTAGCCCTCCCAACGCTACCAGGCGTTATGTCCCCTCTCAGGACTTGGCCCACCACCTCACAAGCTCACAAGTGGTGCTCTGATGCTCTTTGGTGCTCCCACAAAGCAATTTGCATTTTGGCCTCTGGGTCAAGTATGTGAATCTTTTCTCATATGCAAGCGCGGCCATCATCAAGATGGACACAGCGGTGTATAAACCCATTAGATTTATCAATTTTCGCCCCTTAAAGGGGTATTTCAATCTCAGCTTCCATTCTGAAGCTGATGCAATAGCAGCATCTAATATGCCATTAATATTTAAAAATATTCCCCTTCCTACCATTCGCACCTGGCTCCCAGATGAGGCCACTTTGGTGGTCCAGTTCACCCGGGTTGCATTCCTTCCTTTCCCCAAATGACTCCACCATGAGTTCACAGAGGGTTTGGCCATTTACATCTCAGACCCCATGCTGCAATTTGTGGTTCCAAATGGAGCAGATTGTTTGGCAGGGCCATGCGCCTTTGCAACAATCCGCTCATTCTATCATGACACCCATCTCTCAATTCCCCCTCAAATGGTGTTTAGATCCGCCCCTGATCACCCATTCTGGGCGTATGTTGAGAATGGCCACACTATTTGCCCCTTGTGCTTTGAGCTTGATCACTTAAAGCAAGTGCTCTATGGCTTCTGCCTCCACTGCTTCCGCTGCTCCCCCCTCCATCATCAGCTCAGCTGCTGCCACACCAAAATTTTTTGAGTGGGGCTCGATTCTCCTGCCCCCAACCTCAGCGAATCCTGGCGTGGCTTCTAAAGCTGAATTAATCAAAATTTTAAAAGTTTTAAAAATTTGGTTAAATTATGCTAACCTGAGATGATGGCTGAAACAGTTTCAGCTGAGCTGCCATGGTTGACAGTTTGTGGCCAATCAGGTGCAGCCAACTTGCCAACTCAGGTGGCTGAGCTAATGTTAGCTGAGTCAAATCCTTTTGAGTGCTTGATTGGATTGATGAAAACACCGGTCATATAATGTTAAGCTGGATTTTACATTGGAGGAGTTTTTCGTTGATCCCCCCAAATTGTGCACCCACAATTTTCATACCAAAAACAATTATCCCATATATATATATAAAATAAATAAATTATGGCAGTTTAAGTCGCTGCAGCTCCTGCCAACACCCTCCTCTGCCAAAAACTCCATGGGGCAATGGAACCTCTGGTTGTGTGTATTCCTATCCACAATTTGTCTCATGATTTTAAGAAAGATAGAAATATGAAATTGAGGAGCTCGCTTTTGGGGTGAGCTGCACTTGCATCGACATGGCAAAAACCTCTCTTTTTAACCCCGCTTATCCTGAAACCTGCCAGAACATAAAGTTTTTTACTTGTGTGCTGGCTCTCATCACTTTTGCTGAGCATCAACTTGATCGATACATTGAGGCAATGGACACCGCTGGACTCATAAACGAAGAAAACCCACAACTATACCTCTTTATGCCTCATGTCACTGATGTTCCCACCCCAATGCTGTCCACCATGGTCCACCAGCTAAAGCGGGCGCCAGACAAAAGTTTCCCCAAAGCTTCCTCCCCTTCTGGTATGGCTTCCTAAGCTGTTAGCTGAGGTGCCATATTAGTATTTTTTATTTATAATAATCCCTTTGTCTAGCCCATTTACAAATAAAGATGCGTGGCAGGTCCCCTTTTTGGGTTGGGCACCACTAGTGCTAAAAAATCCTAAATTCCCAAGTTTTTGTTAACGCAACAAAAACTTGCTATGTTGTGGATCACCAGGTAAGACAAGGTAAGGGCGGCCCCAAAGCCGCCAGAGAAACCCACATAAGAGTTGGAACTGATAGTGAATTCTAAATGAATTTTGGAATCGCGCAGGCTTGATCTTAAAGGTCACCCTTCCAGGGCCTCGCCAAAACCATTCATTAAGCTTTCAAAATCCTAATAGGTAGTTCATGCGAGGCACTCCCAGCCCCCCAAACCTAACAAACAACCAAGATCTTTTAAGATGAATCAACTTGAGGTTTGGAAAATACAAACCAGAGCCTATTTATAAAAAATGATCAAACCCAATTGTTATAACTACTCCAGTAATAGTAGGACACTCTGCCCATCTGTGCTTAGCACATAGAACTGGATGGCCTGCACTCGCTCCCATTTTTTAAAGGTATAAAAAAGGACTCCAAAATTAAGAGAAATTCCACTGGATGTCTTCCCACCAAACTCTGACCGCAATTACATTGGCAACAGTGCCCAATCAGCCTCAAGCAGATTAACACTTTCTCCCATGCCTATTGCATATGCTGCCAATCAATAAAAACAAACTGAAGTCCTCTGATATAGGTTAAGTATCAGCTGGATCACTTTCCACCGAAACCTTCCACAAAGAGGTCAGTAATGGTACCTGATTGATTCCAACTGAATCGGCAACTAATACAGCATCCCAAGCGCTTGAATTTTTTGTCAACTTTGGAGGCACAAACCTTAGCAACCACTTTGGCCACACAACTGGGGTTCAAAGCAGACTCCCCAATGTAGAGTTAGCACCAGTTGTCCCCATAAAACCCTCTGGACTTGCCAAAGAGAGTTTGGGCATGACTTAGCAAAATTAAGCCTTCCAGGGTTGGGAAAGTTCCCAAGCACTTTTCAACCCAATTAAACTACCAAGATATCACAAAAAATGTTAGGCAAAACCCCCAATGATTTCAGTCACTAAAGGATCCAAATCTGACACTATCCAAGCAGATTGCACTACATATTCATCAGGTCATACCCCTCAAAGATAATACAGGTGAGTCCGGGGCAATCCTGACTAAAATCAATATGATTGCTCAACAAATTTGTCAGGAAGAATCCATAGTAAAAATATGAGTGAAGAGGGGACAGTTCAAGATGAAAATTAATCCGCTTTCTCGCCAAAAAATCATTGGGCTGCAACCCTGGCGCTGTCACTGTAGGGTCAGGATCTGAGTTTGACTGATCTGACAAATAAGTAAACATGGCAAAAAAGTGGAAAACATGATGGATGGATCTGCCTCTGCCACTGTGAGTAAACCATTGACCTGTGCCCCAACCAAGGTGCCAATCAAGAGTTCAACCATCCAAATGGACTGCTTGTACATCATGGCGTGTCCTCCTAAGATATTAAACAATGGGAGGCTTTCCAATGCCCATATCCCACATTGGTACAATGGATTATGAAAGACATCTCGCCACCGCTGCACTTTAGAGGCCTCAAGTTCTACAGTGGCACTGCTAAATGCTGTCTAGAAACCAAGATCTTACTTGAGATAGCTATACTATCCAAGTCATCTTGAGTCCGCACTGAAGTGCCTTAGGTTTGAATGAAGCTCCTTATTGCCACCAAACAATGGAAGCTGCCATCTGTGAGATTTTAAAGGCCGCTGATGCAAAGGCCTGGCTCAGTGCCAGGATCAATCCATATAATTCTATGGAGTATAAAAAAGCAGGTATCTTATCAAAGTTCACTTAGGCAGTCAGAAGTTCAGGCCACCTACTGATGGAACTCACTGCATACAAAAATGGTTCCTGAACGTTTCCACCACCCTCAAATGGGCACGCCACACCATTCCAGTTGACACCACGCTGGATAGATACACCACGTTTTCCCCCAAGGAGGCACTGCCATAAATTATGGCCAGTTTCAAGGCTACTAAAGCCTTGCAACGGTCATAAATGTGCAACGGTTGAGACACTCCCCAACAGACATATTGCCTTAGTTTTTGGACTTAAAGTTAATTAGGTGAATTTGATATGGGAAAACGTCGTCCTTAACAGAATTGAGTTTCTGGATTTTCATTTCAAGTTTTTGAGATGGATAAAACTACATATGAAACCAATGATTCTGTTCAAGTTAATTTTAACACAAGTCCAGAATATCAGAAGCTAAAATAATTAGTTAACCAGATGCAGGTTGGTAAAGCTAAACTTATGTTAAGTTAAAGCATAAATAAGTGAAGTCAAACATGGATTTCCTCAATTTCGTCTTCTAAGAATGTTATAACAAAGAATAAAGGCATCCCTTATTCCATCATCAATATTATAAACCATATTTTTTAGAAAGACGCCTACTTATGGAATTGGAGAGTTCTTTTAGTAAGACAATTTCCTCACTCCACACTCTCACACTGGTCAAGAGTTTATTATTTGGCACCAGTATTTTTGAAACTATTTTCCGTGGGGTTGTTGATAGGTTTGGACAAAATGCATGCTTCCAAAAGTGGATGTCTGAGTTAATATCCCTACTTTGGTTAACGAATTAGTGTTCCTACCCAATTTATTTGTAACATACTGGCGTGAGCTGTGCATTACATGAGACAAAATTTATTGACTATATTTCCAGTATGATGGGATCCTAAAGAGGAATGGGTAGTTCCCAAGACTCCATCTTGGTATTGGCATACTGCGAAATCATTGATAATAATTTTGTCACTGGACTTTTTATTGTGAGAGATTGTTCAGTTTTGGAAGCTACTAGTGAGTAAAACAAAGGATGATGTGTTATCCCAGACCAAACAGAATAGGATCAGCCTCCTCTTACTGTCAAAGCTTTGAATATTATTCATCAAGTGGCGCCAAGGTCCGTTTCCAAGGGCGCTTGTCCCAGGAAGCAGGAGATGAAGCAACAATTTCTATTCAGATCAGCTGTTATGATTCTGATATGACTGGATGATTAGCCTGAAATAGCCATAGCAGATTATTTAGAATCTGCTGAAAATAATTATAGAGTACAAGTATATTGAGCGCCTTAAGATGAGGCGATATTGGGTCCAAATGGATGGTTATTGGATTGCTTACAAATAAGGCGAGTATGAGATGTCAATTCATGATGAAAAGTTGATAGATTGCCTCAAACTAGGTGATCATGAATTTTATAAATGATGAACTCTGCTGGAACAAATTAGAATATGGCGGAACAAATAGTCTAAGCAAAATGTTGATATTGACCAAAGTTGCTGAGATATAAGCAATACCAGAGAATTGAAGGAGGAGGATTGTTAGTAGTTTTGAGAGAGTGGAGCAGCGAGAAACTGCTGAATATATTGCATTAAAATAAAGAAGTGCTTTTTGGAAATTGATCCATATTATAATATTTATTTATTTGAATTTGTTTTTGAGGGCAACGATCTCCATATTGTCTACTCTAATGCTCAGTAAGATTGACCCTGTGCAAAAATCTTACAGAATATCTCAACGATTACGCCAAATTTATAACAGTGGTGCTCACTACAGGAGGCTCTTTGATCAATCACAACAAACAAATTCTTCAGTTGCAGCCATGGAGCATCAGGCTTGCTTTAATAAGGGATCTTCACGACATGCTTCACCTGTTGAATATGTGGAACTCAAACTTGCCTTAGACGCTTTGCTCAAAAGGCAGGATGCGCTTCTGCAGGAGTTTGTATTGATAATCTGCTTCCTTCAATTTTGACAGGAATATTAATGGGGTTTTTTTTCAGATTTAAGTTTGCAATGGAAGGAGCCTTGGATTGGCATAAAGTAAACCTACTAATATCCACATTGGATGTTGAAAGTGCCAATCAAGTCACCTTTTATCTTCTAAACATTTCCATTACATATCAAGAATTAAAGGATACTGTGCTGTTGTTCAGAGGAACCTCAAAGATGTCGCTGTGGAAGGCTAGGTTCTTGACCATCAGTCTCAACGTGATGAGACCCTCTTCACATTTGCTGATCAATTTATGGTGGAAGCTCACATGTTAATTGGGGAAGGTACTTTATCAAAATCCAACATGTGAATTGCAGTGCCATCCGCGGTGAAGCCATACCATGAGCTCTACAATGTCATGACCCCAATGTTTGAGGATGACGTACCCCTTCTTAAACTTGTTCTGTTTTTGCATCTAGTCATAACCTTCCCTCCACCCAATACCAAGCGGAAATATATTGCCACCTTTATAAAAATCTTTATTTGGGGAAATCTGGCTGTTCAGTTCAGTTTCTGCCGAGTTCCCCTCAGCAGTTTAACTTCTGCCATAAACCTGCCTATCAGCAACATCCCAATTACTGAACTGAGCCAAATTATGCTGATCGTCCACAATTAAATAAATGAAAAGGCTCATATTACAATAATTGCAGATGCAGGCCCTATGGGGTTATTGTTTTGAATGCGGTCACTTTGAGGAATCTGGCATAAGGTTGCCCCTATCTTCAGGTCCTTCATGTACAGAAGAAACAGTACTATCAGGGACAAATCAGTGCAGATTAGAGATGTGACTCTCTACTTCCGCTATCCCAAACCTAAACGTCCACCCTGAACCAGTTGAAGTATATACATCGGAAGTACCACAGTACAATTATGCATTCCTATATCAGCAGCCAGTTGGAGGGATGATTATTGTGAAAAAAGTGCAAACCAAGGCTGCGGTGGAAGAAGAATCACAGATGCAACCCATGCTATACGCTTGCCAAATGTTTGCCCAAGTTTCCACTGACAAGTTGGACCCATCCGCAGATTCACCTTTTTTGAAAAGGGTAACTGTCACTCTTCCAGTTAATGCTACTATCAAAAAATACCCCAGAGTTGGGGAGGGGATTTCGAGTTTCCTTGTGAACAGATATTTTTTGATATGTTAATGTGTTAAACAGCCAAGATACATCATATTCAGAATGTACATACTGTGACATTGCTATAGTAAAATCCAAAGTCAGTGATATAATAGATATGGGTGCTCCGGTTAACATAGTTTTCACAAAGCTGTTGGCTAAGTTGGCATTAAACCTGAAGTGAAACACCTTATGGTGTATAGGACTGCTGGAGCAGATAACACGGTTTCTGAAGGAGATTATAGCGCACTTCCATTGCAATTTGGATCAATTGTCATTATACCCCAGTGATAGTATTGACAAATGATAGTTATGACATGTTAATTGGAACTGCTTTTATGCGACAATATGGGGCTGTCAATGGTTTGACAGAGGAGACGTTTAACTTTTGGACGACGAATTCCAATTTATTTTACCTTCAGAGGAATGCCAAAGGACTTAGTGAACAAGGGGCATATCAATCTTGCTTATAGTTATGGGGTAATTCCAGTGCGCTATCATCAAAAAAGAGGACCCAGACCCTTCCCCAGCAGATATATGAATATCAGGGGCTGCCTCTCCGAGCTGCTGGACCTATATCTATCGTCTCTGATCACCTTATATTAGTTAACACTGAATTGGAGGTAGAAGTTATAACGGAATCTATGGGGAAGTTATTGGGCCTTATCAGCAATTGCGGCTTGAGCCACACGTGGCTCCAGGAATCATTATAAGGACATGGGGAGATCAAGGTTTTACTTAAACCTACAAAAGAAACCATTGCACATCCGCTGACATCTAATAGTGGAGTATTTACACTTGACCCCTGTTGAGGAGGTCCTTAAGGTTCAAAAGTTTGGGCTAGTGGATGAATTTGGTCTACCTGTTGAACAACAATCCACCATAATGACTGTGGAACCACACAATGATTTAATGGGGTTAGAAAAAAGTTTAGAAGGATCAAGTGATAGCTTTATTTCAGAATGGAAAGAGATTTTTTTGCTATCGATGACAATGATTTAGGATGCACGTGGGGGTGGCCCATCAGTTGGACACTGGGGATCATCTTCCCATCAGGTCACAATTAATCCGTCAATCAAGGGCAGCTGAGGAAGTAGTGACTGTGGAGATCAAAAAGCTACCGGAACAAGGGATGCTCAAACCTTTGAAAGGTCCATGGGCATCGCCATTCTAATTGTAAAAAAGAAGGACAGTACCAACCAGGTGTAACAGACTAATGAAAGCTCAACAGTATCACCAAGAAGGACACATACTCCTTGCCCTGGATTGACGATGCTTGTATTGGTTGGGAGGAGATCACTATTTCTCAGTAATGGATTTTAAATCAGGTTAAAGCAGATTAAGTTACCCACGGCAGAGCAGGAGTAATGCACCATTATCACATACAAAGGGCTTTTCTAACCAGCCTGTTTGCCACAAGGGCTGTGTAATGCCTCAGCTACATTCCAATGTGCCATGGATACCATTTTCGGCGACCTGAAGTTGTTGTGCATCCTCAGGATACCTTGACAATATCGATGTCTTTTCCAAAATGTTCTCTGAGAATCTTGCCCATCTGGAGGAGGTCTTCCGCCAGCCTGCAAAGGCCAACATCAAGATCAAGCCTCGAATATTTCACTTCTTCAAAGATCAGCTGGAGTATCTAGGGTTTGTAGTAGATGCGACCAGGCTGAAGCCTTAACCAGCCAAGGTGAAGGCTATCTGGAAGATGACTACACCAAATTGTAAGCACAATATACAAGTATTTTTAGGGATGATTGACTATTACTGTCACTTTATATTCAGCTTTAAAATTATTGAGGTCCGCTGTTTGAGTTATTTTAAATGGATGTTGCATTTGGATGGAATTTCAACAATACTCTTTTGATACAATTTTGATGGTGCTAATCAGTGAGCCAGTGTTGCGCTCTGTGAGCTTCATTAAAGAGTTCATCGTTAAAATGGATGCCTCCCTTTTTGCTGTAGGGACTGTACTATCACAAAAAGATGATGAGAGGGAGGAGCAACCCGTAGTGTACTGCAGTCAGAGCCTGAATAGCCATAAATGCAATTATACCATGACTGAGCGGAAATGTTTAGCAGTGATCTATGCATATAAGCAACTTTGGGTGTATTTGTATGGGGTGAAGTTTAAAGTAGTAACGGATCATGATTTGTTACGCTGGTTGCAGAACCACAAAGAGCCTGAAGGGAGCCCATCCCAATGACCTTTAAACTAGAGGCTTATGACTTCAAGATCATCCACTGACCTGGAGAAAAACAACAGAACGCTGATTAATTGTCAAGGCTGCCAACAATTGCAGTTACGGCGGATCTGAGTTTTATACTGCATGATAAGATACTCAGCAGAAAGTACAAAGATGAGCTGCATCAAGTCATAAAGGATAAAATTAAATGCAAACCAATACCTTCCAGCATAATGGGAAGTATAAAATCGGATTTAAGATACTCAAAGGTGAACTTCCCATAACCCTCAGCATGGCCTAGCATTATCATGAGTGCGCATAAGGCAGTTGGACACAAGCATGTGCAATATGATGGAATTGTTGCATCTTCAGCATTACTGGGAAATCATGAACTTTGACATTCTTGAAACCATTTCCTGCTGCCACCAATGCCAAGTGAAAAAGCCGTTCCAACATAAGTCTTCCTGTCAGTTAGTGAAATCTCTTTTTGCGTGGCATATGGTTTCCCTTGATGTCATTGGCCCTCTGCCAATGGGATCTAACTGGTCCAAGTACATTCTGGTGGCAATTGACCACTTGATCAGGTGGGTGAAGCCAGGACAATATGGGACTTGGGGCAGTTACAGTGGCCAAGTTTGTGATGAAATGTATAATCAGCAAAACAGCAATCCCCAGTTTATCCTTAATGACAATGTAACCAACTTTTCCTCTCACATTTTACCCAATCTCAACGAATTGATGGCCATATGCGGAGTGCTAACGACCCCATATCACCACATGTCTGATGGTATGATTGAGCGAGTTAATGACACTTTGGTGAACACATTATGGAAGCTAGTAATGGATCAACCTTCTAAGAGGAGCTCTTTTTCTTTCCTCCGCTATTTTTGTCTATAACATCAGATAACATTCCGCCACAGGGAAGAGCCCCTTTCAGCCACTATATGGACGACACCCTGCCCTTCCAACTCTGCTTTATGCATGCATGGAAGACACCGGTGGAACGAATCCCCACCATTATTTGACTAACATAATGGACACGTTGATCAAATTGCAATCCAAAGCGTACTCCTTAAGTTTAGCCAAGAATATTAAGAGTCATGCTGCTGATCAGGTACGGCATATGGGTTGGCATAGTTCAAACATGGCGACATGATTCTATTCCATGATCAACATGCTTTTGGGCAGAAACACAAGTTGCCAGCATCTGATTTGATCTGTTCAAAGTTATTGAGAAAACAGGTGTCAAAAACTATACCATCAAGGACCCCAAGAGTGGTCATATTATTAACTGAGTGAATGCAAAGTTACTCTGGGCGTAGAAAGCAATAATAGCCTAATCAATCAGTCAAGGGGGGGTATTGTTGAAATTCTGATATGACTGAGCAATAAGCCTGAAATAGCCATGGCGGATTGGTAAGAATCTGCTGACAATAATTATAGAGTATGAGTAATTAAGTGCTTTGGGATGAGGCGATATTGGGTATAAATGAATATTTATTGATTTGCTTACAAATAAGGTGATTATGAGATGTCGATGCATGATGAATAATTGATTGATTGCCTCAAACTAGGGCGATTGTGAATTTAATAAATGGTGAACTCTTCTGGAACCAATTAGAATATGGCAGAACAAATAGTTTAAGAAAAAGGGTCAACATTGACCAAAGTAGCTAAGATATAAGTAATATTAGAGAATTTTAAGGAGAAGTATTGTTAGTAGTCTTGAGAGAGTGGAGCAGAAGAATCCGCTAAATATATTGCATTAAAATAAAGAAGTATTGTTGGGTAAATTACTCCATATTAATATATTTATTTATTTGAGTATGTTTTGAGGCAACGATCTCCATACCATACATTCTATTGCTCAGCGGGATTGACCCTGTGCAAAAACCTTAAGGCATATCTCGAAAATTCTGCCAAATTTATAACATCATCCAAGCTGTTGATGCACTATCTGAAGATGAAGAAACCTTATACAAGAATTAAATGAAGAGTAACTATTCTTATTCAATTCATTAGAGAATTATTAAGCATAATTGACCATGCAGCATGTCCAGAGAGTCTCAAGATGAAGCTTGGTCTGCTCTACTTTCTTTAGATCAAGGGATAACTTCAGTATCTGAGTCTGTCCACTTGTTCTATCCTTTGGCAAAGGATGCAAAAGCTTCTTTATCTCAGCTTCCCTTTATGTTTCACCATAATTAAAACCCTGATCCTGTACCTGCAATGGCCTTGGGTAAACTGTCAGCAACTCTCAAGCTGAAGTTGAGTTAGCGATCCAAGTAGATCATCAATTAACTTTGGCTAAAGAGCGCAGGGATGAAAAGAAGTATCAGGAAAGGTCAACTGACGTGAAATTTCTGAACCTATCCAGATGACCTTTCATAACTTTGGATACCTTGAAGAAAAAACATCAAAAAACTCTGAGGAGATGGAAGTACAAGTAAAGAAAAGGCCTCTGCAAAAGGCTTTAAAACCTGCTCAAAATAAACCCAAGAACAAATATAAGCTCAACATAAAACTATGCCAGATAAATCTTCAAGTAGCAATAAAAATACTGCTTCAATTTAATCTTATTTATATGTTCCTTTTATTCTGAAAGGAAATGAAGGAAAATATACTACTTTAGTGGACACAGGTTCAGAGGAAAATTATCTCAACATGAACTTTGTCCGGTGCATAGGTCTAGAGATTTTGAGTCTTTAATGGTTACCTGGGCTGATTTGACCAAGAGATTTCTTCCAGGGGGGGTAAAATCTCAAGTAATTATGAAACAAGGTCTATTTGAGCTCTATGAGGGGTTCCATACCATTCTAAAGCTGCCTCATCCTATTGTTCTGGGAATGTGGTGGTGGCATCGTTATTCTCCTAATTTCAGCTTGGAAAAAAAATCTTATTACATTATGTATAAAACGGAAGAGCCCAGTTGACTGGAAGTTTGTCACTTGCTGTCAGAGGCTTAGAGAGTTAAATGCTATAGGTAGAGTGGATGTAACTGATTTACCTGGTGAGTATAAAGACTTTGGACAAGAATTTGGCAAAAAGGAGTTTTCTCTTTCTCTCCAAAATGTCCATTTTCTTTTTCATTCTAGTTTGAAATAGGGATTGAGCTCCCTCAAGGATGCCTGTTGTATCCTTTAAGTCCTAAAGCAAGAGTATTCTTGGACGATTATGGTCATTATATGTTAGAGGCTGGATGATTGCTCCCTCTTTTGTCATTGGTTGTGTCACTAATTTTACTCGTTTCAAAGTCCAATGGAGACTTATGCTCATGTGATGATTTTCGCCAGTTGAAAAAAATTAACTGTGACTGATCCATATCCCATGAAACTTATGAAAGAGATTTTACCATTAGTGACAGTGTTCTCAATTTTTACAAAGCTTGGCATTGTTGATGCCTTCAACCAGTTACCAGTCCGCCATGATCACCAGAAATATAAAGCCTTTAAATACTATTTAAGAAATTTTGAGTATATAACTTATGAATTTTGGGTTATGAAATGCACCTGCAGTCTCTCAAAAGGTGATTGGTCACGTTCTGGGAGGTCTTGTGGGCCGGTGTTGCTTTTCTAACATGAATGATATTTTAGTATTTTCTTGGAACTGTGAGGATCATGTGCAGGATGTACGGCAAGTCTTAGAGGCTATTTCTAAAGCTAATTTCAAATTAAAGGCATCTAAATGTAAATTTAACTGAGATTCAGTCATTTTACAGGGGCTTATTTTATCTCAAAATTTTTTTCAGTCTTCCCAGACAAAATTAAGGCAGTGCAAGAATGGCTTGTCTCAAAGGACCAGACAGGAGTGAGAAGCTTTTTTGTGAATCATTAACTTTCTGAGGCGCTTTATCAAGCATGTTTCAGGACTATAGCTTCCACTTGAAAACTAACAGAGAAGGTAATTTTTAAGTGGGGCCAAGAAGAGGACGTAGCATTTAGAGTAATAATAGAGAAAAAAAACTCAGGCACCAGTGTTGTTGCATCCTGACCCAGGAAGACCTTTTATAGTTGAAACTTATGCTTTAAATTTCGCAATTGGAGCCGTGTTACTCTAGGTGGGTCCTGACAATCTGGATCAACAATAGGATATTTCAGCAGAAAATGATTCCAACCAAAACAAATCATCCTATATGTGATAAGAAAATCTTGCCATTTTGTATGCATTGAAGGATTGTCAACATCATCTACTTTATGCTTGACATCCTTTTATTATTCGCATTAATCATAGGGTACTGGAATTTTATAAAAGAACCCAAGATAAAAACCATAGACAAACAAGTTGGTATTTTATATGGTTTCAGTATGATTTTCAAATTAAATTAAGCCCAGGAATTAAAAACCCTTTACCCAATTGGCTTAGTTATGAATGCCATCATGGGTTTCATGGAAAGAGCTTGATAAGTCTAACACTACAACAATACTGCCTTCTAGTCTGTTTTCTCATGTATGGGATGGTTTTTAAGGTTTAAATGATCTGATCAGAGCGTCTCAGAGGCATACTAAGTTTGGGAAACAACTTTTTTGGGGAAAGGATGAATAAAAAATAGATCTTCACAAGTCATTTACTATTCAATCAGGGGTTATATATCATTATAACAAATTGTGGGTTCCTGTTCCTGATCTTCAGTATGAGGTGATTTAATTCTGTCATACTAGTCCACTTTCAGGTCATCCTGAAGCTTACAAAACACAAGAACTAATTCAAAGATACTTCTATTAGCCAGGATTATCCAAAATGATAAAGAAATACTAATCAGAATTTAACATGAGCACACATAAAATACCTCCATACATTACCTGCTGGTGAGCTACACCTCTTACAAATGCCAAAATGCCCTTGGTCGTCTTTAAGTGTGGACTTCATATCAATCCTTCTGAAAGTAAAAGGAATTGATAACATAATGGTTTTGGTTGACCGCATGACTAAATATGCTGAAATTTTCCTTGCTCAATGGGAATTATGGCCAAGGAGGTTTCAGATATCTTTATTAATGAAGTATTTGCATGTCATGGTCTTCCTGAGGAAGTGATTTCTGATTGAGGATCTCAATTTGTTTCTCACTTTTGGGAACATCTGTTGGAAAAATTTAGTATCCAACCTTATTGATCATCAGATTACAATCCTCTGTCAGATGGTCATACTGAAAGGAAGACCAGGTCTTGGAGCAATATCTGCGGTGTTACATCTCAAACTGACAAAATGCTTAGGCAAATGGATCCCAATTGGCACAATTTGCTTATATTAATAGATATCACTCCTCTACTGGGATGTCTTCATTCTTTGCAAATCATGGCCAAGACCCAGAGAAGTTGAGAGGACATGAAGGGCAACGGTGCCCAGGTGCTGATGAAATAATTCAAAATACATCAAAAATTTTGAGGGTTCTCAAGGCAAATTTGGAATAGGCTATTTGTAATAGGAAGAAGAAGTCTGATCGTTGAAGATCCAAGGGTCAAAAGTTTAGTTCAGGGGACGGGATATTGATCAATGCTAAGAATCACAAGGTTCATATCAATTGTCAAAAATTTGTGATCTGTGGCATTAGTCCATATGAAATCAGTTAACCAAATAATTGTTTATCTTATGAGCTTTTATTGCTAAAAGGTTCAAAAGCTCATCTGGTTATACATACATCTAAATCACGGAAATTTAATGGACCTAGTCCAGAAAAACCTATTTCACTCAACCCCAGAGAATTTTAAAAGCCTGAATATGAGGTAGAGGAAATCTTAGGATACTCATGTGGCAAAAGGTCAGAGATAATCTTTGGTAAAATGGGTTGGTTACCTCATTGAGAAGGCTACTTGGAAATCTACTGCAGACTGCGCCAAATGTCCAGATAAAATAAAGAAGTTATTTTTAAATTGGGGGCTAATGTAAGAGGTTGAGACACTCCCAAACGGACATATTAACTTAGTTTTTGGACTTAAGGTGAATCCAGGAGAATTTGATATAGGGAAACGGCGTCCTGATCAGAATTGAGTTCCTGGATTATCATTTAATTATTTTGAGATGGATAAAATTCAATATGAAACCAATGATTCTGTTCACGTTAATTTTAACACATGACCATAATATCAGAAGCTAAAATAATTAGTTAACCAGATACAGGTTGGCAAAGCTAAACTTACTTTAAGTTAAAGCATAAATAAGTGAAGTCAAAGATAGGTTTTTTCTCAGTTTCGTCTTCTAAAAATTTACAACTAAGAATAAAGGCATCCCTTATTCCATCACCAATATTATAAACCATATTTTTAATAAACGCCTACTTATGGAGTTGGAGAGTTCCTTTAGTCAGTCAATTGCCTCACTCCACACTCTCACACTGGTCCAGAGTTTATTACTTGGCACCAGTATTTTTACAACTATTTTCGTGGGTTTGTTGATAGGTTTGGACAGAATTCACGAGTCCAAAAGTGGGTTTCTGGGTTGATATCCCTACTTTGATCAATGACTTGGTGATTTCTACCAAATCTACTTGTGACATACTGGTTGAGCTATGCGTTTCAATATGTAAATCCTGACAGCAACAGCATCCAATCTGATGAAAGCATATTGGACCAAAGAGAATGAAGTCAAGTGGGGCCCTTCCATATTTTTGATCACCATAAGATGCAATCAATTGGAGCGCTAACAACTACATCCTGCTAAAATGAAATATTAGTTCCATGTCATGGACAGTATTGAACTCATTTGTGAGTGGGCGAACTTTGGGGTCACAAAACCCATTAATGAAACCCTTTGCAGCTGTGCTTTACTTATTACAAAGTGGAATATCTGTAGAGATCACGTGACCCTTGCCAAGGCAACCAATTGGGACGCTTCAGACTTCAACCTCAAACCAGCACAACCCTAGATTAAACATGAAATATCGCCACAAGAAGTGTCAGCGATGTGGGGAGTTATGATATATGACCTTGGATGTGAATGGCTCCAGACTGGAAACTGGAACAAACCTATCTGAGACTGAATACAGTTATTCTTTAAACCCTCTGTATACCCTAATTCGCCGAGGGCATCTCACTGATGGAGGCGTTCTAGTAGCGAAAAGCCAAGGTGCGCACCAAGATGATGAGGGTGCTCACCAATGGGGGCTGGAATAGCATCATCTTAGAGTTTTGGTGCCAACGCAACTCCACCACTCTCAAAGTGCTCCAACAATATCCTCACCCAGCGTGAAGCCCCAAAGCTACTTTACATTGGTACCATCTATGGTTCTCACTGACTGATACCCACAGTTGGTAAGAGATTGGAAACTGGCACGTTGATGGCCTGGAGTATCAGCCACCGTGGCATCAATATGCGCCTCAGGTAAAGGCGTTCTTATACTGGATATTCATCTTTTTTTAGCACTAGGTGGTCTAAACTGGAGATTCATCTTAGACGAGTCTATTAGCTATATATTGAAAGGCAAGACCCCCGCCGCGCCCCAAAACCAGCACCTAAAATTAAGTCGTATAGTGTTGCGTCTGCTCATTCTAAAAGATCTTTGTGGATCAGCGCCAGAAGCCATATTGACTACATTTAACAATTGATCAACGTTGGGTTTACGGATCATCAATCCTTGAAGTCATATCTCAAAATTTTATCTGAATCCATGTGCAATTGGCGGAAGAGGAAGAGTGGTTTTATTCAATTATGTCAAATTACCAAGAGCTCAAAAATTTTCTGTGGGCGGTGACTTTGATCACCAATGGGTCCTCAAGTGGGGATACATTAACATTGTGATTCCATGTGATCTTGATCACCAAAAATCTTTGAAGAGAGCATAAAGTATAAGGACTTATATCAGTAGATGGAGCTGACCTTTTACGCTAATCAAACTGCCTGGAGGGTCACTTTAAAGAACCTGCTGAATGACCGCAAATGGGATTGGGCGCATAAAGTGGTCCACACTGGAGTTTCCTATTAAAAGGAGGTTAAGGAGATTAAGCAAGCCGCCAATGACTATATCGCTTAATGCCTTCAACCTTATATTATGGAAGCCTTATATAAACCAGCACCTTGAATGAAATTTAAAAAGATCATATTGACATGTTTCAGGTGCTTTCCTGGCCTCAGCATGTCATTTACATAGAACATGAGGACACCAATTAGTGTGCCAGTTCTGGTACCAGATGGACCACACAATAACCCAATGCTATCATCAAAAAGGGAAGATGGCTCATGAGTATGACTATGACCTGGCCGGCAGGGTTACAAAAGTAGGATCACAAACATTCCTCTGGCCTTCAGCCAGAGATTGGATTCCGCAGAACTTCATGGAGGTAGTGGACATGAAGCGCCAGCAAAAGGATCTGGACGTCACCCACAAAAAGGCGTGGAAAGGAGGGCGGCTAATAGACCTGAAGCTGCCAATGAGTCCTTCATCAACTCAACTCTGAGGCATACAAGATGGACGAGGGAAGGGCCCCAAATCATTTGCACCTCAGCCGTCCCAAGCAGAATGGGCGGAATGGGAGGAGCGATGGCAAATGGCCAGCCCCAAAATGTTTCCAAGAAGGGCTAACCATTTCTGGAGCCAAAAATTTAGCAAATAAACCTGATAAGAAGAAGATGGGTAAGAAGTCAGCATGAAAATCCTCTGCAAAAAAATTCAGCGCTGATAATTAACCACAATCTGATATCACCAAGCAACAAGGGACAATTGATCAAAACCCAGTAAAAATTAATCATAATGTTAAAAACCTAATACCAGCTCTGAGAAGAAGTCAGGGATTGTCACCAAAACTACTGACCAGTCAGAGGCTTTGAATGCGCTCTTCAAGCTAGTGCTAGCCATCGCTCTTATCAATTGACAAGGAAATGATTATGGAGACAGAGTACCTGGTGCACATAATGTCCAGCACCAATATTCCTGTACTCACTAACTGATCTCAAAAAGCGCGAACACAGTACACAACATCGACGTCAACAGCCACCAAAATACCAACCTCCATCTTTGACTTGATTCATAATCCTGACAGCCTGATTAATCCTCATACCCATGGGTCAGGCAACCAAGAATGATTATAGTAACACCGAATGCTAATGGGGTGGCTAGCGTTCAGACAAAGCGAGGAAAATGCACCACTTTATAAATAACTTAATAAAAATAATTTTAATATCAAAAATGCAGGCAGGCAACCAGAAAGAAATTAGCTGAAATTTAACTGGTATGCATCAAGACACAAGTGGTCCCTCAATATTGGGTGTCAATCCCTATGGATGTTTCATGTGGCCATCATTACACTAAACAAGAGCATAGACCTGTAATCTATGGAGGAGACTCACGCCGTACAGATCTTTGAAGTCACTTCCAAAGATAGGGAAACCAGCAGGAGCCTACAAGTGGTTGCCATATATGCTGCACCGAAGCCCCACAGAAAAATAAAGTATTTTGGAAATTCGTCAGAGGTGCTAACTAACATGGCCATGGTCATAGCAGAAGAACTCAACTGTTGGACAAATGAGAGTTAGGATATGTTCCTAACAATTGAGTGCCCTAGCCGTAAATCTGAGGCAATTCTGGACTTTCTAGTCTCATTGGGAATGTGCATTATGATAGACAAAGAGGCGACGACCCTTGAACCTCATGCGGTGGTCATGCAATTCCAGCGAAGTGCCGCTGACAGGTTCTTACCTATACTATGTGCTAGTATCAATCAACCTGAAGCCTGTGATATTTATTTTTAAGTCAGCATTAATTCCTAAAAGCGGCATATGACCATACATGTATACATCGACCTGGATGAATCCCTGTGATGCCGTGAATGGCAGATTGCACCTACAATGCTGAGTGATGGGCTATGGAGCTAAACAGTTAAAGATGGATTTGATCTCTTAGTCACTTACTTGGACCAAAAACCTGGGATTGATCCACTAGAACGCTGGGTCCAAACCAAGGAAAAAATCAAGCGTGATAGAATGAAGTATTAGAAAGCCAAAGCCTACAAAAAACTTCTGCCATAAAGCAACTGAAGGAGGCCTTGGATATACTGAAGCTCAAGCGGTGGAACAGTAAAGAATGGTGGAGCGAGCACCATTTGAAGCACAAATGCTTCTGAGCTATCATGAGAAAACAGGACGCTGAGCAACGCTTGAATATTACCTGCTAATTCCAAAGTTTCTCGGGGACAATGACCAAAAAGTGCATGGCAAGCCTCAAGGAAATCCAAACAAGTTAAAGATATGGCATGTGGAAATCCAGCTGGGCACAGTGTCCTTGGATCTTACAACCATTAAGCGTGAGACAAAGTTTTTAATGGCAACCTTTTCCAATACTGTGCAATAAGTGAATCAGAGATTGAAGCCATCATCGACCTAGTCAAGCCAGCACTTGGGGCATGCTTGCTATATGGCATATGGAACCTCACAACTGAAATCATGATCAATGAAGTCAAGAAAAAGTTAAAGGAGTCGCTGGAGAAGAAGGAACCAGGATTTAATAATAAGTTTGTAAGGATATACAACTATATCTGCTATTGCATTGTGCATGAGCTCACCTGACTCTTCAACTTCTAACTTCAGACTAGACGCCAAATCCTTGGAGGCCAAAGGAACTGAATTATGATATTGTAAAAAAAGGCTCCAATAGCAACTTTGGAACTGGCGCCCAATCACACTCTCAAATGCTTACTACAAACTACTTATACTTATTTTGCTCAACAGGCTAATAGCAACAACACCAAGAACCCTCCATCAAGCCCAGCATGGATTTGTCAGGGTCAAACCATCTGGGACAGCATCAGTGCAGTCCAGAAGGTGCTTCAAGACATGCATGGATCCAAAAATGACTATCTCATGTTTTTGGACATGGAGAAAGCCTATGACTGGGTAGCATGGCCCTTCTTGCATGCGGCAAAAAAGCGGTTGGTATTCCCAATGCTTTCACTCCTGGATCTTGACACTGTACTCAGTCTTACAACAAGGTAATTGTTGCCGATAGCCTCACAAACAATATTCCATTAGGCCAGGGACTCCAGCGAGGTTATCCCATGTCACCAATCCTGAACAGCTTTATAGCCAATATCCTTTTGGAAGCGGTGGACGCGAAAATCTGGGGCCTAGTCCATTCCAACCAGTGGCCGCTAAAGATGAAAGCCTTTTCCAACAAGACAGTAGTGCAATCATATCTACGAATGACCTTCAAGGTGCCAAAGAGCTTATGAACCTGTACCATGAGGCGTCAAATGCAAAGATCAACCTTGACAAAACTTCCATATTAAAGGGTAGGCGCCCCAGCTTCAGTCCGCCACCCAATCTAGTGCTCATCCAGAACACCCAGATGATCCGCCACCTAGGTATCTTACTTAATGAAAAGGGTCCTGAAGTACTTGAAACCAAACAAGAGGTGTTGTATAGCTTGTTGGCCCAAATGGCCTGCTGGAAACAGACGCGCATCAACCTTGAGGAAAAAGTGCTAGTCATCAACGTCTCTAAATCATCAAAGCTCTGGTAAAACGCCCATGTGCTCCTGATGAGCCTAAACTTGGAGAAAGAATAAGGCACTGCTTCGCACATTCCTCAGGTCTAAGTCAAAAGCAGCGTTGATTACCCTCAACACACTATTAAAACCAAAACGCAGTGGGGAATGGAACTCATTAATATTAAGACCCATATCTGGAGATTATAGGCCAAGTCTTACCTCCAAATGGTGCAAATGCAAATGCACATGCACTTCCAGACTCTTACTGTCATGGTTATATGATATAGTTGAGGGCATTGACTGTAGGAAAAAGCTGGACGTTGGGATGCTTAAAAGGTTAAGTTGCAAGGCTTCCCTGACTTAAAACATACCCTGGACCAACGCTGGGTACAAGTAAGATATGTCTAGGTTGGTCCAGGAGATGTGCGTGATGCTCATCCCTGCGTTACATCCAGGGCGTTAAAACGCACCAGCTACGTTACAAATGAAGATGGTTCAATTCAGTTTCTTGAGGAACGTGGTTTTGAAACCAAATCCTTTTCCAATATTGCTAATTTGGGAAGAATTCAATTGCAATCAATTACTCAACTCGGACTATTTTAACTTACAGTACCCTGTCCAATGGTATTGTGCGCCTATTGGCTCGTTTAGGCTTATTTTTCCCATCAGATTGACTAACTCCCCCTCCCCCAATGTAAAATAATGATTCTTTGGGACCAATCTTCCTCGTTGGTTGACTTCCTAATAAAACCCCCATTTGTTTTATTTAACTATGTTATCTTTTTGTTCTTGTGTACCGGCCTCCATCCAGTCCAAATTTACCAAATATTTGACATCCTTGCTTTGGAGCTCCTGCGCACTGCACTTCTGTGCGGTGCTGCTTCCCTCCTTCTCAGCAAAGGGTACCCAGATAGCGGGGTGGGCCCTCTTCTATCACCTCTATGGAACTGGAGAGTTACAGATACGCTATTGACACTTGTTTGGAAAGTTAATTGGGCAAGAGTCCAGGGTCTTCAGGAGACAATCTCATCATGCTCATTGCATGAGTGGATGACATCCCAGCCAAGATTACTTAAAAGAACAGCCCTACTACTGGAAGCTGTGTAACAGTGTCATGCAGCTAAGCGGATTGTTGTTCAAAGCTTTGGCGCATAATATTGACCAATTTCACAGGGACATTAAACCCTGTAATTCTGCAATGAGTTATGCAACCAGCTGGGAGGAAAATAATTTAATTGGCCACGAATTTTCTAGTAAGGTATTTAACGTTTTTACAAGTCCATTTCAATTGAATATAGGAAACCGCTCTTGAAAGTCAGGTGCAATCAGCCCACTTGACACTGAATCCTTAACAACTGTCTAAATAAGCAATATAAACTACCCAATTAAGGTTTCAATATTAGGCCTAATTTCCTGCCTGGTCTCATCAAAGCAAAGGTCGACCACCTGGCAGATCCTGCACCAGGCAATCAAGTTTGGAAAGCATAGTGGGCCAGATTACCCGCATAAGGACTGTCCCATCTGTTCCAAGCCAGAAGTAGACTTTGGCCACTATTATTTTGAATGTGCTGTTTTCTACAAGAAACTAGTTTACAATGAGGCACCTCCAATAAGGCGTTGAATCGTCAGAAGAGATGCACCCATTTAAACCTGTTTTTGCATTTACCCTGTGATCATCCCCAATTCAGTTGTGGGCCTACATCTACCATACTGTATGTCAGGATTTGACCTTTTAGGTGAAACCTCTTCCTAGGGTCGCGCCTCAATAATAGTCAACTATTAATAAATGCCAAATTGGAATCCTCATTAACTTGAGTTGAGCCAATTAAAAGTGTTCGTTCATCCCCAATAACATTTAATATCTAATTATAAATCAAGAGTTTTGAATTAATACTGGTAACTAAAGCAGAGGCTGTCAAAATATTTACAATATCAATTGGGTTTGTGAAAGAATACCATTTTTACACTGTAAGCTAATTGTATGTATATTTTAGAGATTTAATGGTGACTTATGCCGAGGATAACCATACCCATTTGTATTATTAATTCTAAAATATTATTCTTATTCTATCAGCAATCAATGTTGAGATTTACCTTATCCTAGGCACTTATTGCCTAGTTCCAACCTCCCGACTTTCTCAATTCTCTTTCTCTATCACTTTTAGTCTCAAATTAATATAAATACTTTGAGGCTTTACCTAATAAAACATATCATTTATCTTACCATTAGTTTCTGTTGTAGGTTATTATGCCCTTCAAGTAACCAACCCACCAGGAGCTTTTATGACCCTGTCTCAACTAAGGGAATTTGGTTTTTCATCTTCCAAATCCTGACAAATTGGTGCTCACTGCTAGATACCCCAAAATCTCCATTTATAAATACAACCCATGAAGGAGGTGGAATGATCCATATCCTGGCCCCTGCTCATCTGTCCAAGGCTTTTAAGACAAGGAGGGTTTTAGTAGGATCAGTTGGAGTTCCTCAGCTAATCTGATAGTAAATTAATTCTCTGGGCCCTCTCCCCAATGCTGGCCAATCACCTATGCTAGCAACCATTGCCTATGATCTTTTCAGTAGGATCAGGCGGAGCAACACCATCTGATCTGATTACGTTTATTCTAGTTGTAGTGTTTTTCCAAACTGGTCCAATCTTCTTACAAAAATAGAATAGAAAAAGTACTATTTTATTTATTATTAACCCTAATATTTAATTAAAAAATGCAGAAGCTCCTGTTTTGTCCCCAAAACTAGATGTTAGAACAGTCAGAAGTGGCTACTACCTGAATCACCTAGTTTTGATGACCACTGAATTGTGATACTTATTAAATTGGGTTGAGCCATCCCCATCAATCAGCCTTTCTAATTTTCTGAGACTAAAATATTAATGATTTTTCTAAAAAACCTGGCAATCAATGTCAACAATCCTCCAGTTGGCCAGGCATTCAGTTGCCTCACTGCCTATTTTTGTTCTTGCAATTAACGCTGAGGTTTCCAGATCTTTTTGTTGTGTTCATGCCCAATACCTCTGGCCCATACAACCCTGATATGTTTGAATTGCTTTTTGTTTTTCAAATCGTTGTCACCAGAATCTTAATTGCTTCCAATGACTACAATAAACAACACTGAATGGCTCTGAGAACTCGTCCTGGCTCCTAAACCCTAGCTGAGGCTTGAAGTGGGATCTTTTGGGCTTTCCCTTTATTGGATGAAGCTTCTTTCTAGTAGTCGCGCCTCACTAATAGATAACTATTAGTAAATTCTGAATTGGGATCCTCATTATCTTGAGTTGAGTCCAATTTGAAGTTTTGGGATCATTCATGATAATATTTAGTATTAAATTATAAATCAAGAGTTTTTGATTGACTCTGGCGACTAAAGATGAGGATGTCAAAATATTCATAATATCAATTGGAATTTGTGGCAGAATACCATTTTTACACTGTAACCTGATTATATGTATATTATAGGGATTTACTGGTGAATTATGCCGATTATAATTCCCTTTTTTATTATTAAGCTATAAATATTATAATTCAAAAGGAAATATATACTGGGATTTTCTTATCCTAGACACTTATTGACTAGCTCGCACCTATTGCCTTTCCTCAATTCTCTTTCCCTCTCACTTTTAGCCTCAAAGTATTAAAAATACTTCAAGGCTTTTACCTAATAAAACTACTATTCCTCTTACCATTAGTTTCAGTTGTAGATTAGTATATCCAGCAGGGTAACCAACCTTCTGGGAGCTTTGGGACCCTGCTCCAACTAAGGGACGATGGGATTTCCCCTCACATCCTGACACTGTATATGGGTTATACACTAAGCCCTCATTGCCAAGAGTTTAGGAAATGATCGCCCCATTACAAGGGTTTGATGTTAAAGACAATTAATATTTTAACTGACCAGCGCCATCGGATCACTAAATTTTTGTTCTTCATCCCCAGGTGTTATAAAGCTGATGCCTGGCTTTTCCCGTGGATTGCTTGTCATACATAAAATAGCAACCAATCAACATAGTGTTCAATGGCCTGCATGCCCATTAGCGCTAGAACTATGCTAGCAATGGCAATCACTGACCAGCAATGGTCAGACATGCTAACTGACTTGCGGTCCCACTCCTGGCCCTTTATTTCTCAGATGAATCCCAAATTTTCACCCATCCCACTTACTTCTTTTCTTTAAATAACTTATGGAGTTTTTTTAAATAATAACAAAAGTAAAGAGGACCTAAATTGGAGCATTTTTTGTAAAAAGAAGATTATCCAAATTGGTTTAGTAGTTTCAGAGTTGTGCAAAAACAAACATAGAAAACAATATATACAGGTCAAATTGAGAACCTTTTCCTTTTATTGAGTCAGTTAATGAACATGAGAGCAAGTCCTATAATGTTTTATCTTAAATTAAACAAACTAATATCAACTCATCCAGCATTCAGATCAAAAACCCTCCCAGAAAAGTTAATTAATTTTTGATGAAAATAAAAATTTTTCTAACAAGCCACCTAAAATCCTTATCACTTTTTACCATTCTAAAACAATATTATGATCATCTATTACCATATTTTGATTTAAAAATTACTCTAATTAATATCTTCCGCAGTTTAATTTATGAGAGCAAAATACTTATTTTACTTAGAAATTCAACAAAGCCTAGATTTAACAAAGTTGGACATATTTTGATTTGCCCACCCCACTTATGCAAACCATTAAAAGACATACCCAAGTTTATATAAATACTAATGATTTAGCCTTTTCAGCTGCCCAATCCATTAAGTGAAGATACTAATAATAGTATTCCTTTATTCAACTCAAACACCAAATTAGGGTCAGGCATGCTAAAAAAACTTCTCAAAGACCAAATCAAGTAACTTAAGAATAATTCCACCTAATTAATCTACTGGGCCAACTGCTTTAATAATCACCACATGAAATTAATACCTTCTGAACTTTTATTTAGAATCCATCCAATTTTATTATTTCAAGCTTGGTGAGAAAAACAATATGACAAAATCAGAACAAATTCTTATAGTGACTTTCTACAACAGATTAACCAATTGAAGGTTCATTCTGATGACATGCAAAATCTCTAAAACTTCGCGTTAATGATCTTCTTTTAATTTTCCAAAACAATTCATTTAAATTTTAAGCTATATGCAACCAATGGGATGCATCGCCTCTCTGAACCACCCTGGACTTTGCCAATACCTATGGAGCCCAAGAAAAATGCACACCAATTGCCTTCAATTGCCAATGCCCTCAAAACTCTAGGGGGAGACAAAGTACCCTCCACTACCAATTTCTCCCCTGGGAACTACCAACTTGAAATGCCTTAAATTTAAATGACCAATTTTCAGCAATCACACCCATCTATTTTCAAAGATCATCCCTGATACTTTCACTACCAATTTTCAATAGAAGTTATTAATCCACCTAATATTATTCAGCCCTTTCTCAAGCATGACTCCCATTAGGTCTACTTGAGCAACTACCAAGGAAACTCTGAAGGACCTCAGTTTTACCAGAGATAACTCAGACTTAATTGTTAAGATCCCCAACCTCAATTTTAGAAAAATCAGCATGAAAGTAAATAATGGGAGTGTCAGTTTACTGCTGAGATCAACAATATATCACCAAATATCCCCTCCCTTATTTTATTCTTAGCACCAATTTTTCATTTTCATCTTCTTTCCCTTTAAAACCCTTTAACCCTTTTTTCTATACAATTTTTTTGAGATATAAGGTATATAAGATTGCCTGTTAATTATAATAAACTATCAAAAAATCCTCCCCTCATACTTTTCATGTTGTTTTATATGAGGTTTTATCCCCAATATTCTAATTAATATAACTCAGGTGTAATTCCCTCTTGCTCACACCAACACCCTAATGTTACTATGACTGTTCAAACTGAAACTGGAGGTGTCACCAACACCAGAGGTCATTATCAACCCAGGGTTACTAAAACTTTGCAACAGCATACAATCAAAATTAGATCTTTTAGTTTGGCCCTTTTATAAACTATGAGACACTTTAAAGGGTTTAAGAAGCTTCCAGATCTAAAATTAAAGGATTAAATGTCAATAAATGCAATAACTTTTGTGGCCTGCATGGAATGAAAAAGTTAGAGCTCATTAAAACATATTTCCATTCCATTATACATCATTTCACTTTTTGATGGTACTTGATTTATGAGAGGACCTAGTATTCATTCTATACTTTGCCTTCCTTTGACCAGCTTAGCTAAAGTACCAGGATCACGTGAATCTGGCTCCCATTTTTAAACTTCAATGAACTTAGCCAAAACTAAACAGTGTATTATCAAGAGCATTCGTTTTCATCATATAAGAGAACTTGAGTAAAATAAAGAACAAAAATTTTTTAAGCTAAAAACAACAAAGCATGATAATATCAAATGTTATGTTTTGAATTGTATAAGATGAAAATAAACCTAGGAAGTGATTTCTTATGGCGAATAAATTGATTAAATAACCCACTTGGCAAAGGCTTTAGACCTATTAAATCAATCAAATCACCAAACACTTAGACAACCCAATTTTGACTTATTGAAGCAATAAATTCACCAACCCCTTGGACAATACCATTTTTTTTAAAATCTACTAAATTACCAACCACTTGATAAGAACAATTGATAATTTCGTTTCAACTAAATCATCAACCACTTAACCAAAACCAATTAACCTACCAAATTAACCAAAAACCACTAACCACTCAGCAAAATAAATTGAGCTATCAAATCAAATAAAACCACAAACCACCTATCTGAAACTATTGAGTTTTTTGCATCACCAAATAATACAAAACTGTTTGGTAAAGCCATTTACTCTATTGAACCAACTGAATACCCTTAAATCTCTCAGCCAAAGCAATATACTTTTTCAATTAAAATCATACCTATAATTTGATTTAAGCAAGGTAGGAGGACCATGAGACAAAATTAACTGAAAGAATAATAAGAAATAGAAAAAGAAATACACAGGAGCCCTGAATCCCCAGCCAGTAGTCTATCTGACACCATCCTGTAATCAGGGGTAGGGGATAAAGAATATGGCGGTGAGACATAAGGGTCACAGGATGACATCCAGATAGTATAAAATCAGGAATAATAACTAATTTCATGATCCATGTAGACTTCCATGTCTGGATCTGGCGGTGCTATATATGAGGCATTATTCTAAAGAACTAGTACTAGAAATTATAAGTGAGATGAAAGTGGAAATGTACCCGTTTCTTAGCCTTGGTGGGAAAGCCTTGTTGATAGCTTCCAAAACAATAGTATGGATAGACCAAAATGCTGTGGCTGCTATCAGGGCTCTAAGCTTTGGTGAAATTATAGAAATCATTTGCATAGCATATGGGTTGCAGGCAGGGTAAAATATACTAGGCGCAAGAAGCCAGAACAGACAAGAAATTACATTTCTTAATGTTTGATGTGGGACATCCCTCTATCCTATGGATAAAAGTATTAAGGCTGCCACAAACAGGATGAAGGTTTACAATAATGTTGGCCCTATCTGCTATATATATGATTGTGTAAGGCACTTTCTGACATGAGCTCTAGTTTTTAGGTGAAGTAAGGGGTGATGGGTATAATCCCACAATTTTTTGGATCCTGTGAGGAGTAAGGGATATATAATGGATATAGCAAAACAATTTTTTCTAGAGTGACCATGTAATTGGTTTGTAAGGACGCTGGAGTCACTATTATTATTTAAAAAGGCGGAGGTAAGTTGGGATAGCCCCTTCCATAGCTGGTTGCAGGTTAGCTCTCTGGAAGCTAAAATTGGAATGATTGATGATATAAATAACACATTTAAAATGGGAATGGGCAAAATGGGGTCCTTATCTTTGGGTTGAAATGCTAGGTATCACAAAAAGTGTTAGGAGTGCAGGATTCACCAGGCTAATGACTTTAAAGGTTGCCTCAAGCTGCAGTGGACCTATGGAGAACTTGTGGAGAAGTACTAGTTATCTGAACAACCTATTTACTTAAAATATGGGTGGTTTGTTATTGGTAGTCAATGAAACCAGCTCCTTAAAAACTTGAGCTAAAGAGTTTTTTAATCCCTATAGGTGCCCATTAGACATCCTAAATTATGATTGTAATACTGCTTAGAGAGAGTTGAAGAATGCAGTGGGTAATGGTATGGCATTTGAATGAATCATACTTCTGAAGAATTGGTGTTTTCTGATATAACTTTTCTAAAAGCCTTGGTGAATGGCCATGAAGGCTGGCTGTGCGGGTTGAGATACTAGAGATGCGATTGATCTTTATAACTATAGATGTTTATCCTTCAGAGTTTAGGAATACACCTATGTGCTCACAGGTCAGGTAGAATAGGTTTCTTGGAATGAGATAATTGACCTCTTAGCTGAAGCTCATCAAGAAGCCTCATTGAGCCACTGAAAATGGTTCTTACCAAGAATTATAACATCAGTCTTGCGGCAATTGATCTTAGCATTGCTTAGTTGCTCATATTGACTGAGGTTAGTCTCAAGGGATCGAGTGTCTGATGGTTGAAAGCACCCACTACATATTCATCTTCACATTCCAATACTTTGAGAGGGGTTGAGACTGGAGAGACAATGACTTTTGGGGACTAATCTATCATGGGCAGAGCTGGGTCCAGCCCTAAGTTGTACAACAAGAGACTAAAAATGTCACCCTGTTTTAAACTGCTCTGGGGAGATTGAGGTCAATAACAAACCCTGGGCCACTAATGGCCCTAGCAGATGACTCAGATGAAAGCATTGCACAATTGATAAAACAAGGTGGATGATGAGAAGTTCTTATAGTTGCCCTAAGATACTTCCTATACATGATAACATGTATTTTCGTCGGCCCATGAAGATCAGCGCACTATCTGGCTAGGAAGGGTAGACATTGACAAATAGTATGGTTGTTGTCTCTTATACTATAGATAGGACAAACCCATATTGATTGTGTGATATGGGAAGTTTGAGAGATCTTACTTAAATGCTTTGATGGTATTTTTGTCATGATTTTAAAATCTGCATTGGCTAAGGAAATTGATTGCCAATTACCCAGATCATAAGGAGCACACTTTTCTAATAAAGTGAATCCAAAGGCTTCTGACCGGCCAGGCAGCAGGCGAGTCTCAGGAAGGAGTCTATCAATGGAGGTTTTAAGTTGTGGCGTGATCAAGTTAAAGTGTGTTAAGTATAACTTGTATGGAATGCCATCTGGACTCAGGCTTTTGTGTTGGGCACCCTTCGTAAATCATTCCATATTTCCTCATTAAAGACAATAATAACTATACTAGTTAAGTTAATAGGAGGTTGATTTTAAATTTGTTAAAAATTTATTGTATGTCCTCTGGGGCACAGGAATATGCTTGATACAGGTTGGTGTAAGATTGTTGAACCTTTTCAGACACCTCACTGGGGGAAAAACAATTACACCTGTGCTAGACTAAACTATAGTACAACAAGTACCTTGTTTCCATAAAGTAAGGTGGCACATACTGTACCTGATTAACTTTCCCCTTTAATGATCTTTGAGGCGCCAGAAAGCATGCTTTAACGGAGTTGGTGAGCAATATCTAGCTCTTGAAAGCGAAGTGCTGTAGCAACCCATTCACAAGTCCATGCTGGGCTATATCCCCTGTGAGGGGCGTATCTTTACAGATGGGCAATATAGTGTTGGAGGCATTTAGCTGCTTCTATAGACGTGTGGTGCTGGAGCGTGGCAATACATTTTGCAGCAGCTGTGATGTGTTGTTTCACCAGACCCCATGTTATGAAGGGATCTTTACAAAAAATGGGCACACCATATGTGGTAGAGATAATTGTTGGGACATTCAAATAAAAGCTCCTCGTTGGATATCAAATTTTACTTACCTTATTCCGTTGTGGTTAGTCTGAGGGTTGGTCAAGTGCAGCCAGAGTATATGAGGAGAGTGTCATTAACTCTCCCAAAAAAGACCATTAGTGAAATTAAATTGTATTCACCCAATAAAAAGCTACCACAACTCTACGCTTATAGAAAAAACCAAGGATAACGACATAAAGAGGTATACCACGAGGTCAACAATAGGTAGCATAGGATAATAATATAGATAAAATCAAAGGTCCTTTATTGTAAGGAGATGGCTAACGGAGAGGTTTATTGTGGCGAAAATAATTCAAGAACATCTTGATTTGGCCTCAATCCATCTGTTGGCTTAGAACAACTTTAACTAATAAAACGATGTCACCACTCAAATCAATCTTGTATCTCAAAAAAGCATAAAATTGAGATTTTGACAAAAAATGAACACCCCCATTATATGTATTACTAAGTTTTGTAAACAAAACAAAACCCCATATGGAAGCTATACGCAAAGAGCTGTCCTTTTTAAACTATAAAAGTAATTTTTAACCCTGTCGCTGTAATCTCTGGTCCCATCATGAAAGGCCTGAGGATGAACTTGGATCTTCTTGGCCTTAACCCAATGTTTATCTATAGTGAATCTAAGGTCATGGAGAACGGCCAGCTTGACTCCTCTGGACTGGTCCATCTTTTCGTTATCTTGGTGATCCACTCCCACAATCATGTCATCAACCATTAACTTACCCTCTCGTTTTTTAGGTGCCACCCCTCCCTCAGGTAATTAGCCATCTTGAAGTCTTTGAGGGCTGGGGGTATCTTCATAGCTGCAATTTTGGTGATGAACTTGGAACCTGCGGCATCCAGGAAATGCTCATGGAAGTAGTAATCAAGTCCTGAGCATGAGAGCAGTTACGAGCTAAAACTTAGCTATTCTATGTGGCATTAAACCCTTTGCAATACACCAGGCGCTTGATCCTTTTCTTCACCTGACGAGAGGCCACAACTCCTTCCACATCCCATTCTGGCTCCATATACAAGGCATGACTCTAGTATCTCTGTTAGTGGCCCCTCAGTCTGCTTCAACTTACTCTCATGAAACATTGAAATGATTCAGAATTTATCCAGAAGCTCCAACTGGTAGGAGGCATGGCCCACCTTCCTGATAATACAGTAGGTTATTTTCCTCTTTTGTCTCAGTTTCTTGTACAGCTGCTTTAAAGGAAAATTTTTTTGGTATCTAACATCATTACATCCCCCTCCTTGTACTCTGGACCTATCCTTATCTTCCCATCAAATTTCTCCTTGTAGGCTTTCATAGCTTCGTCCAAATTGGTGTTTAACTCCTTGTGTACCTTCTTGATGAACTTGGAAAAGTCCACCACGGCTTCCACCTTAGACCTACAACTGGTTTCCATGTTAAAGTGATAGTTACCATAATTGGATAAGAACAGAGAACACCCAATTGAGTAATGGATGGCTTTGTTATAACTTAACATTGCAAAAGGGAGATGTTAGGACCAGCATTAGTGGTCCGCTGTCATTTGTGCACTGCAGAAATTACTCTAAGCATTGGGTTAATCGTTTTGACTGCCCATCAGATTGAGGGTGGAAGATAGTAGAACGACATGGGCGAATTTGAAGAGTCTTGTATAATTCTCCAGAATACAGATGTGCACTGTGTCCAGAGGTCACTAATGATCTCTAAGGGCATCTATGTGGGTGGAGAAAATGTGGGAAACAAGCAACTTGGCCATCTCATCCACAGTTATTGTGGTGTTACATGGATAAAATGGTGAACTTGGTAAATTGGTCCACCACTACCATGATGGCTCTTACAAATCTAAAAGGGGTAGTGTCACAATTCCAATATGACTGGATGATAAGCCCAAAGTCAATATGGTGGAATGGATGGGTTCCGCCAAGTTGTTAGGAGTTGATTAATTTGAGCGCCTCAAAATGAGAGGATATTGGGTAGTTGGGAAATCGGCTAAATTGGGTGATTGTGAATTAATGAATGAAGAATTGGTGAAACCAATGAGATACGGCGAAGTGAATTACTAAGCCATGAAAGTGGTACCATCATTCAAAGTCACTATGATACAAGTGGGATGAGATGATTGAGGAGGGTAGGTTGTTAATAGTTTAGAGTGAATGGAAACAGGGAAGAGCCGCTACAGTATTATATTAAATAAAAGAGTATAGTGGGAGCAAGTGCTCCACATTTATTAATAATTTTATTTTTGTTGGTTCAAGGGCAACGATCCTCATATCGTTGGTCCTATTGCTCAGTGGGTTAAACCCTGTGCAATCGTTTATGGCGTATCTCACTGATAACGCCAATTTTATAACAGGTAGTTTCACAAAAATTCTAAAGAAAGGGATGTCAATGTAACCTCTGCTTTTTGAACTATTGTTAAAAAGCAAGTAAGAGGATAAAGATTTGGGTTAATCTTTTTCAGATCAGGAACTCTTTGGTATAACTTGCAACCTGAGCAGATATTTACTTCCAGTTTTATGTATGGTGGATAAGCTCCAGGGTCTTTGTTTTCCAGGGTGCCCTACAGTTATCCCATCTTAATGTTCTTTAATTATTACAAGAGAAGTGGTCCTGAGGGAAATCATAAGCATCCCTGGAACCATATCATCCCATCCTTCTCATGGAACCCTTTGTTTATATCCTCCTAATTTGATTTGTATTAGGAGAACCATGGAATATTTTACTGATAGGGACTGGGAAAGATGAACTTCCAAACATACCATATTCTTTTAGGTTCTCCAGTGAAGCAAGAACTGGCATGAATGTTGAGATAAAGGGTTGCTTGGATAGCCTTACTTGTAGAAATTACCAAGTTAGTGTTGTGCACTCCACCTATTTGGGATCAGGAGCGAACGCAGGGCTACAGCTCAGAGCATCCACTAACCATTTTCTCTTCCTCTTGTAAACTCATAAGAGTACAAATCGTGAGCAAGGGTCTCATGCTAGCGTTATTTTCAGGGAGTCAGGACATGAGGAACCTGGTAGTATACATAGACTAATGCTCAGTACAAATTTGGAAGGGCTGGGAAGAATCATGAAGATGATGATACAAATAGTCAGTGCTTTTATTAAATAATAGTTCCTTGTTATATCCAACTTAGTTCAACTTAAGTAAGACATTTTCCTTGAAAATAACTCCTACACGTTTCTTAATGCCATCTTCACCACTTGTAAGAGCGTATCAGCTTTTGCAACGTTGGAAGCATCACTAGCTATTATAAACTCTCTTCAGGGTCCATGTGGTGAAGAATTGAAGTGGAAAGCAGAGTGCACTTCACCGGTTCAAAGGCAGCATCCAGTGCAGGGGACAACTTGAAGAGCCTTGGCCCCAACATCCATATACAAAGGTGCCGCCACCTCTGAAAGACTTGGCGCGAACCTTATTAAGGAAGGTGTAAGTCCTAAAAATCTTCTTAACTAGTTAACTGAGGTTGATTTAAGCCAATTGCGAATTTCTTTCTACTTGTCTGGAGCAATAATGTGCCTTCGTTGAACATGATGTTGCTCAAGAAGGCGACCTGGGACTTAAAAATTCACACTTGATATTTTTCAGCTTTAGGTTTGCCGCTCTTAAATGCTATACAACTTACTGCAAGTGGATCTTATGAGTCTCTTGATCTAATAAAACCCCCAAATGTCATTGTTGGGATTCAAGATGACAATCAACCTAAGATCTCTGCTCATAAATTGAGCCTCATCTTATTGACTCTTAAACCAGAGTGAACAAAACTTTACCCTGAAGGTGTTGCCACTAGATTTGATCAAGAAGCATCACGCATATGAGAATCATTGGAAACAACGTCAGGAATCCCATCCTCACTTTTGTCACATCATGAGAGGCGCCGCCCCACCCCTGCGGTCATGAGGATTATGCATTACAATGAGGGCACTATCCAGGCGGTTTATCTGGAAGGAGTAAAAGATACTGATCATATGGGGCCACAAAGGCCCTGAGGCACCATGTCCCCACATGCTCTATAACTAATGACGCTTTCTAACTCAATAAAGTAGTCTATATTCGCTCCAATTTTTCGTTTTTTTACCTCTCCACTAATTTTCAGCTTTGAGCATATAATTGGACTTTGGCAACAGTCAAGAAAACTGTTACAACTATAGAAGTGGTATTCACTATATGGAGTTCTGAACTGTCCAAAGTAAAAAGTCTTTCATGAACAATGAAGATACTAGCAGTCTTGAAGATCAATCTGCTAATCATTTGAGAAGCATCGCTCAATGGATTAGTATCTTTTTTATGAGGTACCGTCCACGCACCCTGAAAGTCTAGAATTTTGGGACACAGCCAGTTCTCCCTACCTTTAATTGAAAGATACCAGTACCAACTTCAGTATGAGAACTTTAACGACATTGTTCAACAGTTAATAAATGGCAATTACTCTGTGGGTGCCCGCTTCAGCTACTCCATGCCTCTTCAGTGCCCTCTACCATGCGGGATCTTAATATCTTGGACCAGCTACCAGCGGGAGAACTGAACTTGGGAACTGAGTGCTACCTTCATAATTTTTTCACCGTGCTATCCATCACCTCAAGTTAGTCAGGTTACACCATCATGAAGTCTCCCAACAACTGGGGCTTACCCAAACTTTACGCTCTCATGTTGTCAATTTTACAATGTGGCCTACTCCTTTGTTAACAACAACTGAGAGGCCATTATTGATAACTGCAATTAATAGATAAAGCCCAAGGCCAAATCGCAGTGTTGGATAGCAGGATTTTTGGCTACCTTGAAGACCAATTGTGTCTTAATATTCAACTCCTCAAGGCTGCTTGGAACCGCGCCTCCACTAAGTTGGAGATCTAGTACAGATCATACAGAAACATTATCATGAGCTGGACTCTCATGACTACACCTCTAGGAGTGAAGGACCATAAGGTCCCTGTGGCTTCAAGGGCCCTCTGGCCCCGAAGCACCTACTCCCAGAGACCCTGATAATCCTTGTCAAAAGGATGTTTAGCAGCCCTTTCCATCTTTTTTTTAGTACTACATAGTTACGAGAATGTTTTATAGCCAATACAGGTTTCGAACTCAAAACCTGCACTAGGGGTGGAAGCAGTTTTACCCGCTTGGCTAACCACCCTTTGCAGCCCTTTCCATCTTACTTGATCAAATCTGGAATGTATCCCAGGTGTGTAAATCCGAGTAGATGGAGCCCCTCCTCGACCCCAGGGTCTCCATTAAGGCATTATTGGACGATATAAATAACTTTAGCGCCTACATCAAGCTTACTGATGGCCACATTTCTAAGCTTAAACAATCCTGTTGAGGGTTCAAGGCCCATTTGATCATCCTTGAGAGTCAGCTCTTATTCATGGCGCTGATATTCAAGCCCTAAAGGAGCAAGTTGCTTATAAGGCTTCCATTATCTCTCTCATCTGAAACTGGGATGATATACAAGAGAACCTCGAGGGCCTAAGATGATGGCTGGACCAGCAGGTCCCCACAAATATGTGGAGACTCAGAATCTCTGAGCCTACATCAATACCTGGAGTTAACACCCTCTCTTCACTCCTCTTATAACTAGCTTTCACCCTAGTTTGAAAGAGAAGTTCACCCCTTTTCATAAAGCATCGTCCCCTTCCTATATGACTATGAAAGTTCCATGGAAGAGGCCACTAACTGGCAGAAGATGAAGCATATACACCCCTGCCTTAACAGCACGGCGCAGGGAATCATAACTCCCCACCTGAAAGAAGGTAACACCTGGGAGCAGGTCTGCACAGCCTTAATCCAATAATTTGGAAGCAATTAAACCCTGGCCAATTAAAATAAGCATCCATGGGTATCCTCCTGAATAAAGGGGAGAGCCCATGGAGTTTGCCAGCCATTTCTATGTCCAAGAACAACTCTTTAGTTAGCACCAATCGTATTAACTTGGATGACCTGATTACCACTGTCATCTCCGCGTTGGGGTCATATCCTGAGGTTCAAATGCATATGATCAGCCAAAAGAACTGTTTTGCATGCATTTGAGAAATCAAGGAAGCGATTAATGAAGTCCCTGCGATGACCTTGCATTCTAAGGCTACCTCTTCGGCTTCTTCCAACCATCCTTGGGTCCATGTGGTCAAAAACAGAAGAATCCGTGACCCCAATTCACTAACTTCAATGGCTTTTATCACAGCGCCAAGACATGCTGGAAATGGCTTGCTGAGGAAGTGAAAAAGAGCCATAATCATGAAGTACGAGGAGCTCCATACTGACATCCCTATCACGCCTTAAGAATCATCCATGACTTTTAATGAACCTGGAGCTATTATATCTGAAGATGTTTTAGTACCCATTGATAATAAAGAAATATTACTTCTTACTCTTCTTCCAATGGCTCTCCCAAGTTTCTCACGCTATATTCACAGTTTGGTAGTCTGGTTATACACGTCACTGTTCAGGTTCATAAAATTCTGGGTTTTTCCAAAAATGACAGTGGTTTCCTGTAAATGCTATATTGTCCAAGTTGATGAATAATATCAAGCTTGCTCAGGACTTACCATACTATATTCAGTATGGCACTGCTAGGCCACAATGTACCTGATCTATAGGGGCCTATTCTTACCTACCTATCTGATTTGGGAAGCAGCTGTAAATACCCCCGCTATTACAATGAAAAACCCAAGCTATGACCTTCTTCTTGAAACTCAGTTTCTCTGAGACTACTCAGTAGTGGTAAATTATGACAATGAATTTTTATCTTTAATGGTATATCAGGTCCCCCTAATCTTTGAAACTTCCTGCAACTCTAAGACAGAGGTCAAGACCCAAGCTTGCTACTAGAGAGTGAGGGCCGAATCAACCAACTTGAATTCCATATAAAAGGCAGTAGAGTCCGGCTGCCCCAACTGCTATTGATGGACAAGAAGGCATGCTGATCTACTTCCTAGAGCGACCACTACACCTTTGAAGTCCCAAACATTGTAATACTTCAGTCAAAGTTAGCATTCCCTCTGGATACCTGCTGGAAATTCAAGGCCTGGATATCCCAACCGCTAAGGAGGCTCTAACCTGTCCAGGAATTCTAGATCCAGCTTACGCCAGATCTATATCATTGTTGTTGGCTAGCCTTACCAACAGACCCAGAGTGATGGGCCTAAACAGCCCCGTGGCCTATTTCCACCTACTACCAGTAGAGGCAGGTGATGACATTCAAAACTTTGTAAGCTTAAGGGACTTTGGTTTGATTAAACCCTCATTAGTGGTTCTAGGTGACGCCAATATCAGAAAGGATCTCACTGAAGAACAAACAGCAAAAAGTTCAAGAATTATTGGAAGAGTAATCTAACCTACTTTCAGCCTCAACCTACGACTTTGGAAAAATGAACAGGGTTCTGCATCATGTGGAGAATAGTGAAGCTTCCCTCTTCCAGTCTTGATCTTACTGAAAAAGTAAAATTGAATGAGCCAAGGTGGTAGTAGAGCATAAACAACTACTCAAATCCGGACCCTTGGTGCCTTCATGAAGCCCTTGGGCCTCTCCTCTCCTGCTGGTTCAAAAGAAGGATGGCAGCCATTGGGAGGTGATGGACTATTAATGTCTCAACTTCATCACCAAGAAAGACAGTTATTCCTTTCCCTGGATCAATGTCTCTCTCCACTTGCTCACCGCGTCACAATACTTTTCTGCAATGGACCTTGCCACTAAATATTGGCAAGTTGAGCTCGCCCACTAAGATTAAGACAAGTGCACGCTCATAGCCACTGAAGGGCTATTTGAACCCACAAGGATGTCCCAGGGCCTCTGTGCGCGCCAACCTCGTTTCAACGCGCCATAGATGGTATCCATGGGGACCTAAAGCTATTATGTGTCCTCACCTACCATGACAACATCACTGTATTCTCATTAAATTTTAATCGACACATATAACATCTTTGGGAAGTTTTAATGAGCTTATAAAGGCATTAATAAAGCTCAAACCTTCAAAGTGCTCCTTCTTCTAATCAGGGAATAAATTTTCTTGGACACAAGATCTTAATTTGGTGGCATTCAGTCCATACTGGACAAAGTTGATGCCATAAAAAAGATGTCGCACCCCCAGAGCATAAAGGGATATTCAGGTAAACTTGACATGGTGGGTTATTATCATCATTTTATCCCTTAATTTCTGGCCTAGACGAGCCTCTATTTTACCTCCTGCAGAAGAAAGTGCCTTTTGAGTGACGTCAATAACAAGAACAGGCTTTTAATATGCTGATGGCCGCTCTGCACTAAATCTATTTTAGTCCATCCGCGTCTTGATCAACTTTTCTTGTTGCTCACAGATGCAATTGACGTCACAGTTAGGCCATCCTAGCCCAGCATGACGAAAATCAGGTCAACCAACCAGTAGCCTATTTTAGCAAGAATATGAGTAAGTCTCAATGGAACTATAGCGTTACTGAGTGGGAATGGTTGGTTATCTTATTAGCAATTAAACACTTTCAGCCCTATCTCTATAGCACCCACTTTACCATAGTCATTGATCATTAATCGCTCCAGTGGCTCCAGAAGATGAAAGATATGGATGGATGTTTAGCCAGATGGGCCTTAAGACTGCAGTGCTATGATTTCACTACTTTTCATCACACATGCGTGATTCACCAGAACGCTGATGGCCTTTCTAAGATGTTGGTGTTGGCTGCTTTGAAACTCAAGGAAGAATGACTGTACAATATGATTGGCTGACCTAAACGCTGAGATTTGGAACTCCTGAGGTCCAAGGTGAGCTCTAAAAGATAACCCAAAATACTTAAATTAAGGACGGGTTGATATATAAGAAGGTCATCAAGAAATGGCTCCCTTATGTCCGCACTTCTTTCCAAACTGATGTTATCCTATATGGTCATACTATTGTGGGACATGGGGCAGTTAAGAAGACTCACAAATGGTTAAAGACACGATGTTATTGGGACTGAATGGTAGAAAAAATCCAAGAGGTCATGGAGGCTTGTATGAATTGATGATCCCAAGTCAAGGTGTTGGGACTTTTGCCCACCTTTTCATCCCTATATATCACCTGTGGTTTATTAGGTGATAATTCTTGATAGTGAGTGAATTAAATATAAGTTGACCATAATTTTAGCTAATAATGTTTTGGGGATTTTAGGTAATTCTCCAGTTTTGGATCAATTGGGGCATCAATCTTAGTGATAGCTTAAGATTTCGTTGGCAGAGTTGCTGAAAAAATGGGGCAACTGCTAGTTAATCTATTATTAACTATCAGATGTACCAATTGGGATTGGTCAGGTTTCATCACTGACCAATTGGGAATTTAATAAGCATTTGCAAGGTGAGTGATGCCGCCTGCAACTAGCGAATCAATCAGTTGGTTTGCGACCTGCCATAACGTTAAAGAGTCCCATTACCTAAGCAGGTCATCAGTCAAATATGTTTGATTCGCTGGGATTGAGTGTGAACCATCAGGGACACGTTTTCTGGATCTTTCTGCGTTAGGTCTCAAGGCTGTCTGACGAAGGAATACTAACCATATGGAGAAAAATATAGCTGGTGAGACATCAAAGGGTAGTTCAATGGAAACGGCTGCTATTTCATGTCTGAGGCGCCAACCAAGGAGTTGAGCATCAAATTCCCTATATAAATTCTCTGATAATTCACATTAATAAAAGAGTTTCTAGTTGGAATTCAAAATGTTTTAAGTTCTATTCATTTCCAGAAAACTATTGTTGTGTATACAATAGTTTGGGACTCTTTGTCATATAATGAGTAAGGATTGAGGATCCTTATAAGAGAAGCTGAACTTTAAAAAGAAATTATTCCAAAATCGCATGATGAGATGAAAGGCCATAAACTTTTGATCTGATAGTGTATCAAGTTAGGTGGATAAAGGTGTTCCCTATAGTTGACATCAACAGAATTCGTAATGAGAAGTACAGGTCTAGAGTTGGACCATTTCAATCTACTATTCAACTATGGATGATAGTCATCATACTATTATCAATCAAATATTAACTACTATCAGAAAATGTGAATTGTGCATATAACGATTCTCTGCAATTAACCTCTTAGAAACTATCAATTGGTTAAGAACCCAGGATTTCAACAATTGGTGCTCACTATAGGGGGTAGTTGAGCAAGATATGCCAATTAAGATGTCAAATAAGGAAGGGGTAGAAGAAGTTTCTAATTTTGGCAATGAGATATCAGAAAAGTAATGACATTGAATGTGGGAATCCAGATAGTTATTTTCTCGATGGTGCTGGTTGCTTCTGGATTCCAGAACTAACTTGTTTAAATTGAAACTAAAATACTAAAAAACAAAAGCAGGAATTATATCTTTTAATTAGTGCAGTAATAGGAAAAGAAAAAGAACCCTTTATATATCTGAATGTTCAGTACTTAACCAGTATCAAGTGTTGAAGGGAATTCAATAAAAGGCTTGGAAAAGCTTAGTATGGTCTGAATTAGGAAATATGTAAATTTGGCCTATCAAATCTCAAAAAACTCGCTTCACTTTGGCTGAACAATGGATGGGGAGTTATTTTTAGGCAAGATGTATCTATGGGGTAACGATTTGATAAATTTTAGCCAATCTATATTAGAGAAATTTATTGCGCTTTGGGGTCCCCCACCAAGCCTATAAAAGGGGTTGTCCTTGTAAAGGTTTTTGCTTTGGAATAGTCCTGATCTGGGAAGAAACGTCCAATGGACTCTCCAGGTTCACTCACATGGTCAGGGCAATATGACTTCACAACTTTGTTCTATATTTCCCATATATTCTTTGTAAAAGTTTTCTTGATTTGCAGGGTTCCACCAAGAATTGACCAAGGTCTTTTGGCTAATAAAATTATTAGTATAATTAAATTTCTCTTAATATCATCATGAACTTGTAAATGTCTGACATTTCCCCCTTTCAATCTATTCTGACCCAAAACATTCATCTCTTGATGCTTGGAGGGCAATTGTCCGACTTCACCCCCTCAAAAATGTTGGGGGGTTAATAAGGCTGTAGCAAGCAGCCTTGTACCCTATTGATGGAAATCCCTGTTCCAAGGACTTTATAGAGTACTCATTTTCTCCCTTGTAGGTGACGGTGAAAGAATTCTCTCAAATTGATCAGTTTGCCGCATCTAGGAGTAATGCAGTTATGGTAATACAGAATCAGGGCAGACACTTGGAATGTAGGTAGAGGTTTCGAGCTCATTAGAAGCCTGCCCTTATTTAGTCACCATACTAGCTAAATTGGTTATAGCCTCATATTGAAGCTGGATGATGCGTTGAGTCAATCCTCTCATGGCTTTCTCTGGTTCTAAGCTCTAGAGAAAGATACATATTTAGCTAATAGAGCAGGTATTCCTGGTTCCCACACATACAAGACATGGAAGGGGGACATTTCCAAGATCTGGTGATAACTAATCTGGTAGACCATAAGAGCACTGGTAGGAATTGATCCCACTGAAGTGGATCAGAGGAGTTCATTTTTCATAGTGTGGAGACCAATGTTCCATTGGCTCTCTCCACAGTTTCATTGGTAGTGAGATTATATGGAGCTGAAAAAAGCTGTGGGCTCCCATGGAAGTGTCCAGGATTTTGACTACTCTGGAGGTGAAGTTCCTACCATTGTGGCAGAGTAGTACTAGGAAAATCCACGACGAATGAAAATGTTTTGATGTAAAAACGTGGCTGTGTCCTTGGACGTTTGGGCAGAAAGTGCCACGGCTACAACCACCTTAGTAAAGTGGTCAATGCCTATTAGGATAAATTTATATACACCAGCTGTCTGTGGGAGGGGACCTACTACGTCTAGGCTGATGGCGTGGAACGGTTGTTGAGGGGTAGTTGGTTGTATTGGTATCTAATCTTGAAAATTGAATTGCTTCTTACACATGAGGCAGGCATCTAAGACTTTGACAATAGTTTCCATAATCCCTTCCAAATAGTACTATCCTTAATTCAATCATAGGTTTTCTTTGCTCCTCCATGACCTAGGGTGGAGTGAGCTTCCAGGATAGCATGTATGCGTTCTGAGGGCTGAAGGTAAAGCAGCCACTTTACCCCACATGCTTGTACAATTTCCCACTACACAATTTGGTGTTGTGAGAGTGCTAGGCTATATTTTCTGCACAGACTCATCCTCATACTCCCATTCATTGGGGGTTATTAAGAGGTCATATAACCTCTCCGCCTCTCTATAATACAAGGGAAGGACTAATAGCAAAGTTAACCCATCAACATTCATCTGACGAGTTCCAGCACAGTGTTTTGATCTTCATGTCTTAATGCTGGAGCTTGAGAGTCAAACGAGCTAACTGTCCAGTAGGATCCTTCATGTTCTGTAACCATTTTAGGATAGCGTGGTCAGTAACTACAGAGAAGTTGGTTCCATACAGGAAAGGGCGGTAGTACTTCACAGCTGACTTAACAGCAAGGCACTACTGCTCCGTTACACTGTAATTGCTTTCCGCCTTTGACAGCATATTACTAATTTAGAATACAGGATGATCTACACCGTTTTCAGCCAAATTGGGCTAAGATGGCCCCAAAGGCGTAGTCTGACGCGTTGTTAAACAAGATAAAGGGTTTAGTATAATATGGGTGCCATAAGATAGGACGTTGTTGTAGCAGTTGCTTCAGTGTCTCAAACGCGGACTTTTGTTCAGCACTTCACTAAAAGGAGTGCTCTTGGTCATTAGGCGGACAAGAGGCCTGCTGAGCTGAGCAAATTTATGAGATGAATTGATGGTAATACTCCATTATCCCTATAAATAAATGAATCTCCCATAAGTTTTTAAAAGAAGGCATTTTTGAGATAGTATCAACCTAATTTTGGATGGGTTGGATTCCCTCTTGAGAAATGGATTGGCCAAGAAAATCCAGTTTCATTTGTTAGAAGATACACTTTGAAGGTGGCTTCCACCTCCGCCGCTTCTGCCGCTCCTCCTTCTGACATTGGGCTGTCTGCCGCCCCTCCCAAATTTTCAAGTGGGGTGCAATCACCTTTCCCCAACCTTGTTTAATTCTGGCGCTGCTTCCAAAGCAGAAGCCAATCAAAATTTTAATTTTTTAAAAAAATTCATTGGAATTATAGAATCCTGAGCCAATGGCTGAGACAGTTTCAGCTGATCTGCTATGGTCAACTGTTTGCAGACAATCAGGATCTGCCAATGAACCAACTCAATTGGTGGCCCAGCATTAGCCAATTTAAATCCATTCAAAGCGCTAAAATGGATTGATGATACAGATTGGCCTTATAATGTTAAGCCCAATTTTTCCTTGGAGGAATTTTTTGTAAATCCTCCCAATTTGAGTCCCCGCCGTTTTAGATATAAAAAGAGGTTCCCTGCATATAGAATTATTAACAAAATGGTGGTATATTCAGAAGCTGCTCCTGCCACACCCTTCTCCTCCAACACCTTCATGGAGCGATGAAACCCTTGTTGAGGGTATTCCCATCCCAAATTTCCCCATTTTTTGATGAGGATGCAAAATATGAAATTGAGTAGTCACTTTTGGAGTGAGCCACATTTGCATCAACGCAGCTAAAACTTCTCTGTTTGACCCCAATTATCCCCAAACCCGCCAGCACATCAAGTCTTTCACTTGTGTGCTGGCTCTCATCACTTTCTCTGAAAATCAACTTGCTCAATGCGTTGAGGTGATGGACAACGCCAGCCTCATTAACGAAGAAAAAAAACAAATTATACCTTCTTTTTCCACAGGTCGCTGATGCCAAAACCCCTATGTTGTCCACCATGTTCCGCCAGCTAAAGCGGGTGCCAGACAAAAGCTCCACCAAAGCATCCTCACCTTCTGATATAGCTTCCTATGCTGATAACTTAGGGGCTATATTAGGAATTTTTTATTACTAATAATCCCTTTATTTGGATCATTCACAAATAAAGATGCGTGGCGGCTCACCCTTTTGGGTTGGGCACCACCAGTGCTAAAAAGGTAAACTTTAAAGGTTTTAACTTGATATGACTCATGTAATCGTTGAATTACCTCCTTCAGGTGATCAAGATGTTTTATTTAAAGTTTTTGAGAACACCGTGATGTTATAAGATAGACAATGATGAAAATAAACTTTAGGTTCTTCATTATATGGTCCATAGAACGCTGGAAAGTTGCAGGTGCGTTGCAAAACCCTTGAGGTAATCAAGTGGGTTAAAAAAGCCATCATTGTAAATGAGAGCACATTTTCCTGGTCTTTAGGGGAGAGGTCCATTTGCCAATAACCACTATCCAAGTCCATGGCGGAGAAGAAGTTAGAGCTAGAGTGTTGGTCCAGGGCGTAATTAATGCGGGGGATAGCTATCCTTTTTCAGGAGGTTATTTGACTTGCAGTATACACAACTATCCAATGACCACCGTTCTTTTTTTAATTAGAAAAAGGGGAGAAGACCAAGGGCTTTATGCAGGAACTAGTAACCCCGCGTCTAGTAACTGCTTGAGATCCGTCCACATCTACTGTTCTTCCACCTTTGATTTGCTGAAAGTTTTTACCAAATGGGATGAGCACTACCCACATCAATGGAGTGGCACCAGTCCTTCATGTGGCCATTGTCATTATCTTAGATGGAGAATAATTCTCTAAATTTTTTCAATAGAATGTGAACTTTGTTAAGTTCATCTGGGGTCAGTTCATCCGAGATTTGGACACTGGGTAAGGTACATAACAGGTTATCCGTTAGCAGGCAGATATCTAACTTACAGCCAATGGATTGAGTTTGTTAATGTCCTCCACAGGGACTAACAAGCCTCTGCTAATCTCCTGGTATTTTCTTATAACTATTTCCTTTGCGGTGAGGTTCCCCAACAGCAGAGTGATAGGTCTCTGGTAGGCTAGGTTGAGAATGCCAGGCAATATCTGAGGCTCCAAGCGGCTAATGCCTTAAGACTTACAAGGTGCAACAAGCATTGGTATAAAATTTAGAGCATGATCTTTGTGTCAACCACTCGTTGTCACCAGACTTAATTAAGACCTCATCTGCAGCATAGACAGGGATACCGTCCATAGCATACACTGAATTGGCAGTTTCTTAGTATTTTATTCAGACGTGGTATAATGCAAAGTTATAGCTGAAAATGAATATTCGATCAGGCAAGAGTATGCATTCTTGCTGTTTTCTTTATTGGATAATACTAAAGGGACTTTATAGTTGCGCAATGAGAGGAACCTTGATTCATGTTAATTATTCCATCACAATCAATCATAAACTGGGTACCAATGAACATATCTTAGGTGTTGTTGCCCAAAGCCACTGCAGGGGCCAATAAGATAAGCTTCCTAATGAAAATTGGAAGGGAAGAGTATGCTCCAATGGCACTAATGTTATTTGGGTCTGCGGTTCCAAATTCTTGATTGTAATTCAAGTCAGGCGCCAGCTTTATCTTCTTGATGAGCTTAGAGGTGAGTTACGTTAACAGGGAGACAGTGCCTCTATTGCAATACCTGGACTTTTTGAATGACCACTTCCACCTTGGTGATGTTCCTCCAAAGTTAGGAGACAGATCCAAAACCCCTTGAGCTAGAAAATAAAGTTTAGCTTACGAGCAGTCTCAGGGTATTTATCTAGGATTATATGCTATGGACCTGCTGAAGAGGTCAAATCAAGCTATCTAAGAACTGATAGGCATTGCTGGAAGTGTCAATAACTTTAGACACCCTAGAACTTGGCTAAGGTACGTTTTCTCAGGTATGGTGGTCTCATCTACGCCTCCAGCATTCAATTATTAGAGGACCTCCACTTCCACAGGGGTTCCCAATATATAGTAACCAAAATCATCGTCACCCCCTCAGATTCATCCCCAGTGGTATTCTCAACAACTGGTAAGGTTGCTATTTAGGTAGAGGAGATGGCCACACAAGGTTGGGTAGCCTTAGGGGAGCGCAACTATTAGATTTATGGAGGGGAAGGCACAGCGGCTTTAGTGAGCATAGTGGGAGCACAGTATCAGCTGCATTATTGGTCTTAGTCCTATAGAATGGAGTGATATCTAATTTTAAGACGCACTGAGGGAGAAGGTTCCACAGGTAGGATAGGCACAGGTGAGCTCACCCCCAACGGTTTTACAGGCAAAAGCTCCTCAATGGTTAGAACGGAAGGTTTCACTTAAGCTTCATTTGGTGTTGCACATGAATGAAAATTGGCAACGTCTAACAAAGCACTTTTATGTCACGGATGTTTTTGAAGTGGTGTTTCAATAAGATAATATGCCTGGCTAGAGAAGATTATGAAGCTAACATAGTTAACATGGCTACAATAGCATCATCAAGGGTTAGCATGTTAGACGTTGACAACCTATGTGCAGCGAGGTAGAATCGCTCAGTAGAAGGCAGCGGTTGGTTCACCCTCATACACGCTAAGGCGCATAAAGGCCTTTATTTCCCTGTGTAGACTGCTTTGATCTGAATTCAGCCAAAAGAGCCTTTCTCACCTCTGCCAAGGTGTAAAAATTTACTTATTTGGCTATTATTAGCAAACAATAAAAGTAACCTTTTTACTGCACAGGTTCAGTTTCTTGTGCAATTCATCTGCGTTGTATAGTATATTAGATTATTGATTGTAATAGTATGATGACTAATATCTGTATTTGAGTGTGAATTCTTATATCTCAGTCCAACGCTCATCTGGTATTCCTGATTATATACTTGAGATGTCATGATCTAGGGATTTGTTCCCTCATTCTATCCAACCCGATCTTCTCTGAGATTCTCTGGTAACAGTCTCTTCATCCCAATACACAGTTGGAAGCAATCCCTGATTTTGTCTCCTTCTTCTCTAGATCCCTGCTCAGATCTTTACTCTTTTAACTAAGAGTCTCCCAACTATCGCACACATTAATAGTATCCTTGAGAAGAAAAGCACAATTGAAAGATGATAATAGTTTACTACTTAAACAATATATATGGATGAAAACTATAGAACTATATGACTCTGTTCTAAAACTCTGATTTTTTATTATAAGTGAATTCTAGGGAATTTATAGTGGGGATTCCGTCATCTAACCCTTAGTTGACACCTCTTTGATGAAGCGGCAGCTGTTGCCATTGAATTACCCATCCTCATTCTGGCAGCGATGGTCTTCCCCATCCTTGCTAGGATTTCATCATTGGACATCCTCGAGACCTAAACGTAAAAAGTCAGAAAACGTTTCCCTAACGTTTTCCTCTCAATCCAAGAAAAACCAACCATATTTGGCTAGCGACCTGCTTAGGTAATGTGACTTATTACCCATCAAGGCAGGTCACGCACCAACTGATCAATTTGCTAGTTGCAGGTGGTATCACTCGCTTCAAAACTTGCTATTCATTCCCAATACGTTGATGATGAAACCTGACCAATCCCAATCAGTACACCTGATAGTTAATCACTATCAGATGCCCCTATTTTGTCAGCAACTCCGCCCAATGAGAACTTAAGTATTCATCTGGATTAATCACCGATGGATATAACCAGGAAAATATCCCAAAATACCCTGAATGTAGTTACTTAAAACTTGGGCCAACCAATTTTAAATTCACTTCGCCTTAAGAATTATCCCCTAGCGATTCCTGGTAACCTATCAGGATGAGATTATGGGCAAAAATCCCAACACATCCCCCTCTTGCCAAGATTTCCAGCAAAAAAGGACCGTGGCATGAGAACATCACTTCAGACTCTTGGTCAAATACTTCATTGGCTCAAGCGGAGTATGATCATTAATACTCAATGCTGCTTGGGATGATCTTCAGCATGCAGCACTCTTACTCTTCCTCCTCGCTACCACCTACTCAGAGCATGGTCCCCATGACCTACTGTTGTTCCAGGCTGATCAATTTACTTGTGACGATATTAGTCTCAGGATCCAGTTTTCCCCCGTCAGGGCATATGACCAACTGTCATATTCAGGATTCTTGGTTTGGCGTCCTTGATTTCCTGATTTTCTCCTCGTCCTAGACAGGAGACTCTTGCCATCAATGTTCATTTTGCAGTCCAATTAAAACACTTATTTTTATCAACCCTTGTTATTTCTCTAATAACCTATTGGCACAAGTCATTCCTAATTCTTCTCTTGGAGAGCTTATCCCATTAGTTTTGAGATTAATTTAACCAAAACAGGAGCTTAATGGATTGTAGAGAGCATTATGTCAACTTCTATATAAGTCTGACATCCCCCTCTCATCCAGCTCATATGTCAAATTACGAGTTGTAAACCAACAGCTTCTAAATAGTTTGTCTGATCAAGACCTTCAGCTCTTCCAGCAGATGAGTCAGGATGCACAGCAGATCTTCTATGGTCCTTTCAGGACTCATATGCCTATTCTGGCACCAGCGGCTAGTACTTCCATCAAATTACCAGAAACAGTAACCAATTCCTCTAAAACCAGGCTTGCAATCATTTCAAACAACTCTTGGCCAAATCTTCCTCAATCATCAATTCCATAGTTGACTTTTCAAAACTCTCCTAGATTCAATTCCTTTCGCTGATTCACCAACCATCGTCATGGATGCTCTGAAGATTATGCCATTTTCTCTTAATTACTTTTTCTTGCCAGGTCAGACAGGCTTCCTAAGTTCCTTTTCCAAAGCAGACAATATTACAAACCCACTGTTCTGGCTACTGAGCTCATCATTGGTAACTGTATTCATTTTGAGCACCCCTACACTGAACTCTGGGCCTAAGTCACCGAGGCTTTGTCCCTAGTGCTGAATCCTTCTGATCTTGAGAACATCCCAGATTGGGATACCACCGTTTATGCTCTTTGATTTACTTGCCAAGTTCTTCAAAGTTGGTCCACAAAGCTTCCAGCCTCTCCCGAGTTTCACCGCTCCTTCAGCTTCAGCTTCTGAGTAGCCCATAGTCATTGCTTGCAGGAGGCCATTTGCTCCTTGCATGATTATCTCTTCACCTTCGCCTCACATAGGTATTTTCCGCTGATGGCTTTAGTAGGGTGCATGATTTGGCAACTCTCATCAAGCATCCCTTGTTCACTGCCAGCCCAAATGTCCAGTATTCTTAATGAAGCCCGTCGTCAGGCGCTCAAGACTAATCTTCTAGCTCCAGTACCATATCAGGATTACTCAGGGTTATTTACTGACTGCCTCTTCTTATACTGTTGCTTTCCTCCCCACTCTGGGGTTTTGCGATTGTCTTCTTCCCACTTTCAATTTCCCTTCTCAAAGTCACTTTCTCACAGGGTTCTTCATCTTCTTAAAGAAAATGGTTTTGTGTATGTCTAGCCCTCACTAGCATCTGATCTGACATTGATTTCGACAGGATGTTCATTCTTACCATGATCCATCCTCCCCCAAGAGGAGACCTAGGCGGAATTATCCCTATATCAAGGACAATTAATAAAAATAAAAGTTATTAAACTATATAGGTTTTTTTCTATGCAGTTTATAATATAATTTTTATAATATCAACTATCAATTTTTTATTTTTATCCTTCTTTTTTCCATGGATTTAACCTTTTTTGGTTCAGCGGTCCATCTTTTTATTTTCCCCCAAACTGGGTCTGGGTACTTAAACCTGCCAGTTTTCTATGGTTCAGAGGCCCTTTTTTGGACTTAACCATCTAGATTGGTTCAGAGATTCTTTTTTGGACCTGAACTAATCATCAGGACATGACCAACTTGATGTTTCATTGGTCCTACAGAAACTATTTAATTTTTTTATTGATCCATCACTTCAGATACTTAGCATGGACTCAATTCACAACTCTTCCATCCAAGAGATTCTTGATGGAGTAGGCATCAGTCACCATCTTGGCAATCACCTCAAACGGACCTGATTACAATGCGTCTAGTTTGTTTTTTTTCCAAACCATGCATATCGCAATAGGCAACTCCTCCACCTATTTTATATTTTGCTAAAGCCAGTCAGTTCTTATCATCCTTTGATTTTGCTCATATCCTCTTCTTCAATGTAGTATCAAATGCTTGCAACTGCATATCGATCAGGATATTCATCAGTTGGTTCAAGTACTGTTTGGTACTCATCCTAACGTTGGTTCCACAACCAAATATAAAATCACTGTCAACGTAGCCTTTCTCTCATATAACAACTCATTTGGCGTTTTCCCATCGCTGTATGATGACTGATATTGTAGGCGAATGTCATTGAACTCAGATACGTTCCCCATGTGGAAGTTCTTTCTGTGACCAGCTTCCTCAGCGTCATGGCCAGCGTTCCATTCACCCATTCTACCAGTCCGTTTGTCTCAAGCTGGTAAGGTACTGATATGACTCCTCTGATCCCCAAAATCTTATTCAGTCGTGGGATCACAAGAGATGTGAATTTTTTCCCATTATTGCTAAGCAGGACCTGCGGGCATCAATGTAAATACTACTTGATCCATGATGAACCTTACAGTGCTGGTAGCATCTACTTTCATTAGGGCCTTCATCTTGACCCATCTCGTCAGATGGTCAATGGCAACTATGATGTACTTGACTTTCCTGTGCTCATTGTCAACGGTCCCATTACATCAATGGACACCATATGCCAAGCAAATCCGGGGTGGACTAATCAGTATCTAGTTGTATTCTTATGTGGTTTGTTCAACTGGCACTACACACAACAAGCTAGATAATACATGACATCATAGTTGAAGAATTCCAATAGTAGTATTGGTGAATATGGTCAGTCATTTTTCTCAGGCCTCTATGCCCAGCATCATTATGAGATGCTTGCACGATAGCTGCTCTTTATGACGGCTTTGGGAATAATAACTGCTTCCCATTAATAATCTTAAATACTTGTCCATCCATAGTCTCAGTGTTTTTCATCACTTTTTGATGTGCACCTTGTATTTTTTGGGGCTCATTCCTGATTTCTCCATCAACCATTCTCTGGAATAGCTCATCCGCCTGCGGGGTATACCATATGGACCATTGGTAACCACAATAAGGCATATGCATTGGTGAGAAGCCCCCGCTCAGTGGACAATCTCGTAATTGTAATCCTGTAGCTTAAGTGCTCATTGAGACAGTACCCTCTAATTCTCTCAAAATTGTGGAGCCAACACAACAAAGAGTGGTCCGTCACCACTTTAAAGTGTGTTTTGTGGATATACACTTGAAACTGTTTAAATGCGTAAATGACCACAAGGCATTCATGCTCAGTTAAAGTGTAGTTCCTCTCAGCAGCTAAGAGTGTCCATCTCACGTAAGCCACCGGATGTTTATCCCAAAGTTCATCTACTTGGCTTAGTACAGCGCTGATCGCCATCAATAAAGTATCATTTTGTATAATAAACTCTAGATCAAAATTCAGCTATTTCCTAATCAAAGAATTTATTAAATACTGGCATAGATCATCAAAGGATTGCTGTGCTTCTTCATTCCATATGAATTTTTTCTTTTGGATCCTTCAACAGACGGAATAAGGGCTCGGCTATTCAGGCGAAGTCCCAAATAAATCTTCTGTAGTATCTGACCATCCCAAGGAACACTTGGATGTCTCAAACACTCTTCAGCACAGCTATCCATTCTATGGCTTCTATCTTCTGGGCTTAGGGCTGCAATACCTTAAAGTTGATCATGAATCTCAGATATTTCAACTCTTTTTTGAAGAAGTGACACTTCCTCAGCAAAATCTTCAAGTTAGCCATGGACAGTCAATTGAATACTTCTTCCAAGTAGTGTAGGTGATCAGTAAACGTCCTACTGAACACATTTATATCGCCCAGGTATACCAGGACGCATGACAACTTCAAGTCTTTAAATATGGTGTCCATGGCCCTCTGGAACTTTGCAGGCGCATTACATATACCCTGGGGCATCCTCGTTGGTTGGTATAGCCCCTGCATGGAAATAATCACGCATTTTTACTGGTCTTCTTTTGGAAATTTAATTTGCCAATTATCCAACATCAGATACATCATGGAGAAATTCTTCACTTCTCTAATTGGTCTAGCGCATTGTCAATTATCAATAGGGAATATGAATCCTTCTTCATAATTTTATTCAACTTTTGGTAGTCAATCACAGCCCAGTTGGAGCCATCCTTTTTCTTCATGATTAGGATTGGACTCACCCAGGGACTCAACGATGGAACTAGAAGCACATGATTCGCTAGTTTGCTGATTTTATCCTTCACTACCACTTCAGCTGCTTTCAATCGTCAGATCAGTCTCATCCTAATTGGCAAATTTTCCCCGGTGTTGACCTTATAGATCACATCTCATGCAAATCCCAAATTGTGGTCATCCTGAGTAAACACATCCCAATATTTCTCAAATAATTTGAGCACCTCCTCCTTCTGACCTTCCAGCAGATCAGCGAGCTGCTCTCTATCAACCAATAGGTTGGTGATCTTGGTTACCACAGCCAGTAATCCCATCTCATCAAGAGTCCCAAAATCGTGGAATCTCCTTAATTTGGCCATCAGGATTTCTCATCACTTCTTAGGTCCAGATAAATAGACAATAAAATTCAATATCTTATAATTTTTTATATATTATATATATTTTTTGTTTTTTTCTTTTGCAATGGGACTTGCAACATATAAAAAGGGTTCAGAGGTCCTTCTTTTACCCTTCATCCAATCTGGATCCAAGGTAACTCTGACCTACCAGTTTTTCATGGTTCAAAATTTTATCATCTTAAGATTTAACCAACCATTTTGTTTAGTGGTCCTCTTTTAGGACTTGATAAAATTTCAGAACATAACTATTTAATGGTTCAGAGGTCCGCTGGGAACATTGCAACTATTTTCTCTTAAGCTCAAAACTTCAAATTAGTATTGGCCTTCTTCACTATATGACCAGCAGCGCTATCTCTTTATGTATAGGCTACTCTTGCAGACTTTAACAATACTCTTGAACATTAGGCCTTTATCCCAACTGGTTATTCGTCCAACAGGCCCTAATTTCATCTCTTATTTTGGCAGCTGACTCTTTTGATCCTTGTATCACTAGCCAACAGTTTTATCCGATTGTTCAGTTTGTTTTTCTCCTGAAAACGATTTTTGGCATTCATTGCCATCTTTAATTACACAGGTCATTCTGGTCTCGTTAGCTTCATCCAATTTCTCCTGAATTGATGAATTCGTCCCAAGAAACTTATGATACGGTTGAGTGTTATAGAGCCAAACGATTCTCTCCACTATCTTGGATCAATCATGCCTGTTTTGACTTCATCTCTCCATTGGTATGGCAATCCAATTCTCTGAATTGATTGCTTCCTGTTTCATCCAATGCCTCATCTAAACACTCACTCCTCAGGACTAATTAAAACGGACCCAATTTAATCCTGAGTTGGCCCTGCTGATCCTTGGGACTATTTCCAGCGGACCCATTTTCAACCTGAGTAGGCCCTGCTGATACTCTTCATCTCAAGTAGATCTCTGGTGGAACAAGTTTCTTTCAGCACTAGATAGTTCCATATCTAGGCTGCAAGTCCTTTCCCTGATAGTAAGTATCTTTAATTTGCTTCACTCAAAGCTTTACTTCTGAGCTGGGTGAACTCCAATGAACATGATCCTCATTACGTTTTATCTTCATTAGTGCTAAATTCCCTAGTAACTTATTTCCAAAACTGGAAACATCTTCATAGGACATCATGTTTTAAGTTCTTCAAATCAACTACACCCCTGTAGTGAACACCAACTTGTAAAAATTTACTTATTTAGTTATTATCAGCAAGCAACCCTCAGTAACCTTTAAACTGCACGGGTTAAGTTTCTTGTGCACTTCATCTTCATTGTATAGTATATTAGATTATTGGTTGATATTAGTATGATGACACTTATCCTTAGTTGAGTGTGAATTCTTATATCTTGGCCCAACGTTTAGCCAGTATTCCTGATTAGAGACTTAAGATGTCATAATCTAGGGATTTATTACCTTATTCTGCATAACCCAATCTACTCTGAGATTCCATGGTGGCAGTTTTTTTGGTCTAACACACAGTTGGCAGCAAACCCCCAATTGTATCTCCATCTTCTCTAGATCCTCGCTCTGATCTTTACTCATTTCACAATGTCTTCCAATTATTGCACAAAGCAATAATATCCTTGAGAAGAATTATACAATTGAAAGCTGATAATAGCTTGCTACTTAAACTATATACCAGATGAAAACATGAGAACTATATAGCTCTGTTCTAAAAACTCTGATTTTTTATTATAAGTGAATTCTAAAGAATTTATATTGTTATTCGGTCATCTAACCCTCAGTTGACACCTCTTTGATGAAACGGCAGCCGTTGCCATTGAATTAACCATCCTCATTCTGGCAGCGATGGTCTTCCCCATCCTGGCTAGGATTCATCATTGGACATCCTCGAGACCTAAACGTAAAAAGTCAGAAAACGTTTCCTTAACGTTTTCCTCTCAACCCAAGCGAACAGCCATATTTGTCTAGCAACCTGCTTAGGTAATGTGACTTATTACCCATTAAGGCAGTTCACGCAACAACTGATCAATTCTCTAGTTGCATGTGGCATCACTCACCTTAAAACTTGCTATTCATTCTCAATCAGTCAGTTATGAAACCCTACCAATCCCAATTAGTACACCTGATAGTTAATCATTATCAGATGCCCCTATTTCATCGTCAACTCCACCCAATGAGATCTCAATTATTCATTGGATCAATCTTTGACAGATATGACCATGAAAATATCTCAAATATCCCCAAATGTAGTCAATCCAAAACTTGGACCAACTGATTTCCAATTCACTTCGCCTTAGGGAATTATCCCCTAGCAATTCCTGGTAATCTAGCAGGCTGGGAATATGAGCAAATATCCCAACACCAGGTGTAGAGTGTCCATATAAAGGACTATAGTCTCTTGTGCCAAGCGACTTAAGCAAGGAAGGTAGTATTGGTTTTTATGCTGATCAGTTGCACCATGCATGACAGAGTCATTAACATAAAAAAGAAAGCAATGCTCCCTTCACCGGGGGTGTACTTGTCTTTAAAAGGGGGTTTTAATAAGCGCTGTTCAAGCTCTTTAAGACAGGATTAAAGCGCATGCTAGTTGCTTTTCCAAGGCAACTATTATTTATTCAATTTGAGGGGTAAAAAATGGAGGGTTACTCACTTTGAAAGCCTTCATTTTTGAGTTTGTTTGTTTTCTAGTGTACATGTTGACCCCTGTTGTGAGCACCACTTTGTGGGAATCCTTCTAGTTATCTGCTTTCTGGTGCTGGTCATTACTGGATTCCATGACCCAATTTTTTAAAGTTAGGCTAAAAACACTAATAAAACGAAAAGCTGTTTTATAGGTTTTATTATTGTAGGCATGGGAAAATAAAATGAACCTTTTATTTATCTAAATTTTCATTATTTAAACTGTATCAAGGGCTGAAGGGAATTAAATTAAAAAAATTTAAAAAGTTTATTATGGTCCAAATTAGGAAATATGTACATTTGGCTTTTAAAGCTCAGAAAACTCACTTTACTTTGGTTGAACAATAAATGGGGAATTATTTTTAGGCAAGATGTACCTATGGGGTAACGATTTAATAAATTTCAGCTAATCTAATCGAGAAATTTATTGGACCTTGGGGTCCCCCACCAAGCCTATAAAAGGGGTTGTCCTTGTAAAGGTGTTTGCTTTGGAATAGTCGTGATCTAGGGAGAAACCTCCAATGGACTCCCCAGGTTCACCTGCATGATTAGTGAAATATAAATATTCCCAACTTTGTGCTATTTATCTGTATATTATTTAGATAAGTGTTACCTTGCTACTCAGGGTTCCACCAAGTAATTAAACAGGGTCTTGTGGCCAATAAAATTGTTAGTATTATTTAAATTGCTCAAATTACCTTCACAAACTTGCAAATGTCTGACATTTCCTCTTTTTAGCTTCTTTATACTAAAACATTTTTTTCTTGAGGCTAGTTGGCAAATGTCCTACATTAAAGAAGAAGGAAGGTGATTTAGTCTGAGAAGTTTTATTGTTGAAAATGAAACGTGAAGTGAATTTGCGTTCAATTGCATTCTCTCAGGAGATGTGGAGCGACTAATGAAGACATTGGAAGAACTGAGGAATTGGAAATATGAATGTGACCCTTATATGGCAAACGATAATAAAGAGGATAAAAAATTTGTTAAAAAGACTTGCAGCCTAAATATGAAACTGTCTAGCACTGAAAGAGAACCTGTTCCACCAGACATCTACTTAAGATGAAGGTTTTCATTAAGGCCAATTTGGGTTGAAATTTGGGTCTACTTGCAATAGTCCCGAAGAGCGAGGTGGTTTTTATGAGACACTAGATGAGACATTGGAGGGAATTGATATGGGAATCAATCAATTAAGAGATTAGATAACAATACTAATGAAGAGTATGAGATCAAAAAAGGAAGCAAATGATCCAAAATAGTGGAGGTAATTGTTTGACCCTATATTATTCATTAAATGAGGCAGAAAATGCTGGAGTGAGGCTCATCAATTTAGGGCAAATAAGATGAAGTTAACGTTAATATGTTAATCCACCTAATCAAGGATCTTTTCCAAATCCATCAGTACCTTAATTCAAAAGTTTTGAATGGCAATGAATGCAAAAACATCATTAAGAGAAACCAATTAGAGCAATTAAACAGAACTAAGATTAACAAGAAATTCACAAATTTGTGAGATCTGAAGACTCAACTATCAGTTTCTGAAATATGAAATTAGATTAGGACCTGTCAGAAGAATGAAAAGTTGGGAATGAATGCCCAAAGTATGGAATCATTTGCAAGTATCTCCAAAGTCATCAAGTGTTGCCTATACATGAAGAAACAGCACTGCTGGTCATATAGTGAATAAGGTCAATACTAAAAAACGGAACATATTAGATATAAAAGAAATTTTTTCTCTGTTTCCAAAGGATTGCTGAACCATTAAAATAGTTATGTCCTGATATTTTGGATAAGTCTTAAAAGAGGACCACTGAACCAAATTAGATGGTTAAGTCTTAAAATATGTTTTTGAACTATGAAAACTGGTAGGTCAATCTCTTTCCGCTCAGCATAACTTTCTGAGCAAAATTACACAAATTAATAAAACAAATCGAATCTGCCTGTTGTAGTTTTGTTCCAATGTCCTCAGATTCTCTGCTGGCTGCTCCAGCGTGAGGCAGCGGCGAAACCCCCCGCCATTCTCCATCTGGCAGGAAAACGCGCTAGGACTGATTCGTTCAGTCATTACAAACCTATGGGACAATTCATTCTGCCCAAGGACCTTGACACCCACCTTGCTTGTACCCAAGCGGTACCTTGCTGCCCCCTAGTGCTCCCCCAGAGCAACATGTGCTACGGCCTAAGGGTCAAATATGAGAAGCTATTCACACACCACAACCAAGCCATTATTGTAAATGACACAGGCAGTGATGACACCCGCCAGATTCATAGATTTCCACCCATTATAAGGGGTATTTCGACCTTGGCTTCACCTGCAAAGCTGATGCTGCCACTGCAGCAACTATGCCCCTGGTATTCCAGGGCACCCCTCTCCCCACAACTCAGACTTAGCTCAGCAGAAACCACCTTGGTGGTTCAGTTTGCTGGTTTGCCCACCCACCTCCCCCTGAAGTGCTCCACCAGGAGCTGATGGATGGTTTGGCAGCCTATGGCTCCAACCCCATCTTACAATTTGTGGTCCTAAATGAGGCCACACGACTTTCTGGGCCTCAGGCATATGCTACAATCAGCCCTTGAATTTTAATAAAATTGTGGTGTCAATTCCACCATACACCGTTATTCCCTCAGCGCCTGACCATCCATTTTAGGCCCGCGTCGAGGGTGGGCGGATGATCTTTCCATCATGTTTTGAGTTGGACCACTTGAAACAAAAGTGTCCTTCCTCAACCACTTCTGATGGATCAGACAACTCATCTGCCGACCTCTAATCCTCTGCCCACCCTGTACAAGTACTGGTATGGGGAACAATCCTACCTCCCCCACCCCCAAAACTGGAAGCTGCACCTGCAGCCACCAATCAGCCTCCTCCTCGCCCAATGCCACAAATAATTCCTCCAATCAAGCATCAGATTGGATCCTAGTTTGATCCCATGCTTCCTCAAATGAATCAACCAAACCTCAACTGTATGCTGATTCCCCAATCCAATTCAACCAAAACACATGGGAATTAATGGCTGATATTGACAAATCAGGTAAGTTCATTGAAGAACCATCTCTGCAAATTGAGCGGTTTGTTAATGCAGAATGGGACGCCAGATATCCCCCTCAACTTTATATCCCACAGCCAAACACTAAATCGTTTCGCAGTGATCACCAGCTTGCAGTCAAAGCAGCTGCAACACCAGATTTTAGTCCCCTGAATAAAGCTGTTGCTAAATCAGTAGTGATGATCACAGGAGGAATTCCACCTCCTCTTACCCTTGCAACCCTAACCCCAAAAAGTAAAATTACAGTGAACCAGCTGCACAAAAATGGTAATTATGCTATCCAGAACGTGTCAACTATAGCACAGAATCCAAAAGCAAAAATAACCTGAACCAACATTGCCATGTTCATTAAACTCCCAGATGCCCGCATCAACGCTGAAAAAGCTTTAACCAATTATCTCAGTGCCATTTACCTAGCTGGCAATCTCCATGAAATCCCAATTATTAGAGATATCGAACCCCATGTCGCAGATGCCCCAACGCCATTACTGTCTGCCATGACACGCACTCTACTATGGGAGGAAGAAGCTGCTGCTGAAGAGGCTGCCAAAGATGATCCTCTAACCCCCTCCCCTTCCACCATGGAGGGATAAGTGGTTTCCGCTGCTCACCTTATTAGTTGTTTTTTCAAAGCGTTTCACTCAATCCGCTCATTAGGGCATTTTGTTTGAACCAAGTAGTTACGTTAGTTCTTAGTCTAGTTTTAGTTTTAGTAATGTCCGTCCCCTGGTCATCTTGCCTCAAATAAATAAAAACTGGTAGGTCAAAGTATATCTCAGAACCAGTTTGGAAGAAGGGGATAAGAAGAACCTCTAAACATAATTGTAGGTTAATACCCACTGCAAAAAATTACAATAAATATATATAACTTATATTAAGAATTGATCTTTGGACCATGATTTTAGGACCTTAACCAAAATGGAATTGCTGGCAGGAGTGGCTGAGAGTATCAATATATTGTTCAACCGAGAGCAATTTAATGATCAAATGGAAAGACAGCAGGAGGAGGTGCTCTAACTATTCAAAAAATGCTGGGAAATATTTACCCATGATGACCATAATTTAAGATGTGTGAGGAATGTCATCCACAAAGTTGACACCGTGGAAAATTTGTTAATAAGGATTACACCAACTTGAGGGTAGTTGCAGCTGAAGTGGTAGTTAAAGAAGAGATCAGAAATTAGTGAAGCATGAGCTTTTAGTTCCATTATTGAGTCTCTGGGTGAGCCCTATCTTGACATGAAGAAGAAGGACGACTCTAATGGGTTGTGTGTTTAATAGAAGCTGAATAAGATAATGAAGAAGAATCTGTATCCACTGCTAAAAATTGATGATTCATCAAATTACTTGAAAAAGGAGAAGTAATTCTCCGCATTAGATTGATATTGGGATATTGTCAAATTGATATGGCAATAGAAGACCAGGAGAAATTAGGATCATCACCGTTCTTGGGCTGTATCAACTGCTAGGATTCCCCAAAGTCTTTGTAATGTGCCTTCGACGTTCCAGAGGGTCATGGACTCTGTATAATATGACTAGAAGTTGTCATGAGTCCTGATGTACTTGAACAATATAAATTTGTTCAGTAGGACATTTACTGACCATTTAACCATTTGGAAAAATTCTTCAAGAGACTTTCAGTAGCTAACCTGAAGATCAAGCCAAAAAAGTAAAACTTCTTAAAGAAAGATTTGGAATACCTCGGATTCGTTATCAGCTCTAGTGGACTGCATCTGCAAGCCCAGAAGATTGAGGCTATAGAGCGGATGGCCATTTTGAAAAGAGTCTGAGATGTCCAAGTGTTCCTTGAAATGGTTGGATACTTCTAAAGATTTATACAGGATTTTGTGATAATCGCTGAGCCCCTCTTTAATTTGCTGAAGGATACAAAAAAAGGATTAATTTGAAATGAAGAGGCATAGAGTTCTTTTGATGAATTACATTAGTATTTAATAGATTCTCCAATATTAAGATATCAAATTTTGATCAAGAATATATGATACATACTGATGCTTTGTTAATGGCGATTGGCGCCATTTTAAGCCAAGTAGATGAGCTCATGAATGAGTATCTGGTAGTTTATGTGAGTCGGGCACTATCAGCAGTTGAATGGAACTATGCCATTAATGAGCGTGAAAACCCTGTAGTAATTTACGCATGTAAACAGTTTTTGGCGTAAATTCATGGAACGCACTTTAAAGTGGTGACGAACCATTCCTTGCTGTGTTGGATGCAAAATCTAAGAGAACTGGAAGGTTGACTGGCCAATGGCATTGAAGCTACAGGATTACAATTATGAGATATTTCACCAAGCAGGAGCTTATCATAAGAATTCAGATGGCTTATCATGGTTATCAATGGTTCAAGTGGTATACTAACAAGCAGATGAGCTGTTCCAGAGAATGGTTGATGGATTATTGAATAGGAGCTCCAAGAGATCTAAAGTGAACTTTGGAAATCAATGGAAAACACTGAGACCAAGGATGGGCATGTTTTTAATATGATTGATGAAAAATAAATTTTTTTCCCAAGACTGTCAAAAGGGGTGGCAATCATTCAAGCTGTGCATAAGTTTGTCAGGCATGGAGGCTTAAGGAAGGCAACCAACCACATTCACCAGTACTATTACTGGAAGTCTATCAACTATAATGTATCAGATTACCTGTCTTTCTGGTTAGAGTGCCAGTTGCACAAGCTTCACAAGAACACTACTGGATTTTGAATGGTCTGCCCTGGATTTTCCTGGCATATGGCGTTCATTGACGTGATGGGACCATTAACTATTAGTACAGGTGGAGTTAAATACATAATAGTTGCAATTGACCATCTGACTAGATGGGTCAGGATAGAGGCCCTGGAGAAAGTGGACGCTACAAGCACTGCAAGATTTAACCTGGATCAAGTCATATACCGCCATGGATTCCTGCAAGTCTTGTTAAGCAAAAACAAAACAAATTACATCTCACATGATCCCAAGGTTAAATGAGATAATGGGAACCACCGAGGAATTGGTTTAGTACTTACCAGCTGGAGATAAATGGACTTGTAGAACGGGTCAATGGAACGCTGGCCATGACGCTGAAGAAGCTGGTCACTGGGAGAACTTCTGCATGAGGAACATATCTCAGTTCAGTGATCCTCGCATATAAAATAAGTCCTCATATAACAATGGGAAAAATGGCGTACAAATTACAAACAGAAAAAAACCACGTTTCCGCCAACTCTATATTTGGAGGTTGAACCAACATTGGGAATGACATCAAAGAAGTGCCTAATCAGATTTTCAAATATCTTGATTGAGATGCAATCTCAAGCATTTGATATAACCTTGAAGAGAATCATGGACATTGTGACGGACAATAAGAGCCAACCTGGCATTATCAGAATACCAAATAAATGAAAAAGGTGCATTATTGTGATACATATGGTTTTGAAAGAAGAAACAAGATAGATGTGTTGTAATTGGGTCCATTAAAGATTATTGAAAATTGGCGATGTACGCCTATTCCAGCAAGAACCTTTTTTTGAAGGATTGTGACTCAAGTCCATGCTAAATAGTTAAAGCAGTGGATCAAAGAAAAAAATAAAAAAGTGTTCTTGAAGGACCGCTGAACCATTTAGATGTTTATGTCCTGATAATTTGGTTAAGTCCTAAAAAGGGACTGCTGAACTAAATAGATGGTAAGTCTTAGAAATTAAGATCTCTGAACCATAGAAAACTGGTAGGTCAGAGTATACTCAGAACAGTTTGGGGGATAAATGAAAACGATGACTGCTGAACCAAGTGAAGGTCATATCCCATGTAAAAATAATAATAATAAAAGTTTAATAAAAATATGAAAAAAGAATTAGAAATGCACATTAAAAAACGTATATTTTTATAAATTTATATTGGTTTATCTTATACTCAGGGATGATTCCGCCTATGTCCCCTCTTAGGGGAGAGAGGATATATAGTGGTAGGAGTGAATAAACTATCAAAATTTATGTGATATTTGATGCTAGCAAGTGCTAGACCTATCAAAGATAAAGTTCATTGAGTGGAGGCTAATTTTGTAAGAACGTAATGAGGAGAAGAGAGATGGAGATATTAAAACTTGCCAAACGTGATAACCCAGATTGAGGAAGGGAGTAATAGAACAATAAGAGGAAGTCAGTTAATAACCCCAAGTAAATCCAATATGGCACCAGAGCTTGTTGATTGGTCTTGAGTAATTTCTGATGGGATTATTAAGAATGGTAGACATATGTGCCAACATTGAGCAAGGGATACTAGGCGGGGGTTGCTGAATAATGCCACAATCAAAGTCATAAGGGGAAGATACCCATGGGATGCGTCAGAAATGAGATAGTCATTCAGGAAGTGGACGGCATCCTGCAGATGAAGACTACAAGCTTCTTAGATCAATGTATCCCCCCTTTAGGTTAGGACCACCTAGTGCTAAAAAAGGCTATAAGCTTCTTGAATCTGAGAGAAGAATGAGCAATGAAATCTGGGAGAGGCTGGAATCTTCATGGCCCAACTTCAAAGAACTTGGCCAGCAAAACAAAGGGCATAGGCTGCAACGTCTCAATCTAGGACATTTGTGAGATTGGAGGGGTTCAGAGCTATGGACAGAGCATTGGTCACTTGTGTCCTTAATTCTGCGTAGGGGAGTCTAAAATGTTTGTAATTCCAATAGTTAGTTCAAGTTTACAGAACAGCTGGTTTATAAAGCTGGTCATTTTAGAAAAGGAACTCTGAAGAAAATCAGATCCATTGAGAAACAATCAAGCAATACTAGATGGCATTGCTTCAGGAGGTTTGATGATGATAATGGGAGTATCTGCAAAAGGAGCCAAATCCAGGAGATTATTGAAATATAATTTGGGAATTGATAGCAAAGGGAGGATTGACCACAAGTCATTTTGATAAAATTGCAAATCTGGTTTCATAAATGTTGGATACCATCTCTGAGTTTCATGGAAGGACTGGCTGTGGATGCTTTACTTGGAGTATGAGTCTTAGGGGGATCATAGAATAGATTCTTTCGTGCATATCAACACATTAATTGAAAAACCAAGCATCTTTATCAGACAGACTGACGAGCAGTTGCTAGTTATGATATTCTAAATTTGACATAAGAGCTGGATGAGAGGGGGATGTTGGACTTTTTATAATAGTCGACATTATTCAATTTGGTATCAATTAAGCTCTGATTTTGAGAAATTAATCCCAAAATAAATGAGATAAGCTCTTTAAAGAAGAATTAACAATGATATGAGCTAAAGAAGTTAATAATCGAGTTAATACCAAGGGCAAATACAATTGACATTCTTAATTTGGCTGTGAGACAAACATTGATATCAGTGACCTCCTGTCAAGGATGAGGAGGGAAATCAAGGACTCTGGACCAAGATCCTGAATATGACAACAGGTTATGCTCTGACCAAAGGGAAAACTGTATTTCTGGGACTAATATTGTCATGAGTAGATTGATCAGCCTGGCATGACAGTGGGTCATGAAGACCGCGCTCTGAAGAGGTGGTAGCGAGGAGGAAAAGAAAGAGAACCACATGCTGAAGGTTGTCTTGAGCAGCGTTGAGTGCAAATTACTGTGTTCCAATAAAACCAAGGAATAGTTAAACTGGTCTGAGGCGGTATTCTCCTGTCCTGATCCTATTCTCGCTGGAAATATAGGCAAGAGGGAGATGTTTTGTAATTTTTGTCCACCTTTCCAAACTCCTAGATTACCCGTGGATTGCTAGGGGATAATTTCTGACGGCAAGTGAATTGGATGTTGGTTGATCCCAATTTTGGGCTAATAATGTTTGGGGGATTTTAGGTAACTCACTAGGTTTGGATTTATTTGGGATCAATCTGGGTAAATTCTTAAGATCTCATCAAGCAGAGTTGCCAGTAAATTGAGTCATCAAATAGTTGATTAATGATCAACTATCGGGTGTACTGATATGGATTGGTCAGGTTTCATCACTGACTGATCGTAAATTTAATGAGCAAGTTGCAAGATATTTTATGACGCCTGCAACTTGTTATTATCAGATGGTTTGTGACATGCTATAATGGATAAAAAGTCCCATTACCTAAGCAGGTTGTTTGCTAAATATGGTTTGTTCGCTGGGATCAAGTGATAAATGTTAGGGATAATTTTTCTGACTCTGTCCGTTTTAGGTTCAAGGATGTCTGATGAAGAAATCCAACCAGATGGAAAGGACTATCTCCGGTGAGACGTCAAAGGTAATTTCAACTAAACGGCTGTCATTTCATGTCTGAGGCGCCAACCAAGGGTTGGGCACTGAATTCTCTCCATAAATATCTTGAGGAATAACCTTAATAAAAAACCTTGAGTTAGAATTCATTATTGAGCTAATTTCTATTCATCTTCAGAAAAATATTGCTGTGCGCAATAAATTGGGACTCTTGTCAGATAAAGAGTAATGATCAAGGATCCTTAGAAGAAAAGCTAAAAATTTGAGGGGAATTTCCGCAGACTCAGCGTGACAAGAAGACAGGCCATAAGCTTCGTTATCTTAGTGTCTATCAAATTAGGTGGAAAAAGGGAAAATGTACCTACAGTTGACATCAAAAGTATTTTTGGAGAAGTACATTTCTAGCATTGTACCAGAATGGACTACCTATTCAACTACGGTTAAAAGTCTTTATACTATTATCAATCAACTATCAAAGGTGGTGGAAGGCAAGTTAGTAGGGCGTACAGCTACCAACCTGAAGAATATAGGTTCAATTCCCGCCCTTTGCACATCAATCAGGGTGCCAGCCAAAGGAAGCTATTGGGGTTAGTAGGTCTAATAACACAAAAACCTTACCCATGATGTAACCAGAAAAAAATTCGAGTCCCAATCAAGAGGTGGAAACTTTTTTCAGCAGAGTTGCCCCTGCTCAGGTTTCATCAAAATTTATTCTTTCTCTCTTTTGGTAATGCCTGTCCCCTGGTCAGCTTGCTTCAAATAAATATAATCAATCAACTATCAATTACTATCAGACAACGCAAATCATGCACATACCAAATATGTGCAGTTAACTTTTTAGGAGCTATTGCTCATTAATGATTATTAGATGTCCTAATTTTAACAATTAATGCTCACTACAGAGGATAGCTGAGTAAGATATGCCAATCAAGATGTCATATAAGGATGTGGTAAAAAATGTTTCAAATTTTGGCAATGAGGTAATAAAAAAGTAACGTCATCAAAAAAGGAAATAAAGATTTGGTCCAAAAATTTTTTAAGACGGAATGTGAAGTGAATTGCATTCAATTGCATTCACTCAGCTTAGATATGGAACGATTAATGAAGCCAATTGAAGAACTGAAGGATTGGAAATGTGAATTGACACCTATATAGCGAATGATGCCAAAGATGATACTCAAGATATGTTAAAAGGACTTGCAGCCTAGATATGGAACTGTCTAGCACTGAAAAAGAACCAGTTTCACATGACATTTACTTATGATGAAGGTTTTCAGGGAAGGCCAAATTAGTTATAAGGGTCTGCTTGCAATAGGTCCTGAGGAGCGAGGTGTTTAGATGAGACACTTGATGAGACATTGGATGAGATTGATATGGAAATCAATCAATTAAGAGTACTAGATTTAAATCCTAATGAAGAGCATGAAATCAAAAAAGGAAGCAATTGATCCAAAATAGTGGAGGTAATTGTTTGACTCAATATTATTCAATTAATGAGGCAGAAAATGCCGGAGATGAGGATCATCAATTTAAGGCAAAATAGGCTGAAGTTAACGTCAGTATGTTAATCCGCATAATTAGGGGATCTATTCCAGATCCATCTTTGGTTTTATTTTAATTTTAATTTTATTCAGGGAAGGCTGACCAGGGGATGGACACTTACAATAAGACACTTAAACCCGAAACTTCAGTGAGAGGAGGGCACCCCAGAGAATAAAAAGCTATCTCCTGTTGCCAGCGGGAACGCCAAGAGAATGGGAGGGGGTAACCCGTGCAGGGGCTGGCACCACTATTGAGCACGTATGTAGTAAAGGGTCTGAAACTATGAACCAAACTGGGAACCAAGATGAGACCAACTGGCGGTGATGTGTTGGGAGGTACCCAAACATCAACGCTTGAAAGTGGTACACTAAGTGTGACCAGAACCAGCTACATCTTCTTGAAGTGTGGGGGTGGAGCCTGAAATATCATCTAAGACAATCGTGTGTATAGTCCACATAGCAATTGCAACTACCAAAGCACGGAGGGAGGGTGTAAGAGGGGAAGCCATGGATAAGCAAACATGTCCTTAGACAGGCTGAAGGGCTGTGCCTGATCCTGACGAAACAGGCGTTTCACCTCACGCCATATCGCTTTAGATGGAGGGCACACTTCCAGGCGGTGAACCAGCGTTCCATACTGGACACACACAACACAGGAAGAGTGCAAAGCGTTAGAACGTTTGGCAGTATGGTATACCCATCTCAAGCAGTTCCACACATGGGAAAGAATATGCGGTTGCAGAAGAGGGTGGTGGGAATATTCCATATTGCTTTCTGGGTATCAAGAGGGTAGGGGATGTCCATCATGTCTAGGTAGTCCACCCTGACCATGGCAGGAGTCTCATGGGTATCACTCAGTTCAGAATGGCAAGTCCTTGTACTTCCTGGGTGAACCAAGGAGAGGGACGCCCCCTCTGGGCGGTGTGCCTACAGATGCGAATTCTCGACTCAGTGCTCCACATGAATAGGAGGATCCTTTTGAAGTGGGGCGACGTCCCATGTGGGCCCGCAGCAGAAGGATGTGAGGCAAGGTACTTTAACAGAGAGTGGGGGTGGGAAGGATTGGTGAGGTAAAGGGCGCGGGAGAAGTTGGAGCGGGCCACGTGGGTCTAGTGCTGGGCTGATATTGTAGGGTTAGTAACGGCAGTGATCCAGGTGCCAAGGATTTTGGTAGCATGAGTCTCAAAGTTGAGCAGACCCATAACACCACAATGGTGAGGGCCAAACATGACATCCAGTTGCACCAGCGATGAGTGGCCTAACCAAAGCCATCCTTGCAGAAGGGCGTATAATGATTTGGAGAAACACAGTGAAAAGGCGATGGCGTGGGCTCCAAACCAAAATTTTAGAGAGGAGCATAAAGTTGGCTAGCACTACCCTGCCTGTAAGGGAGGTCTGACGGGCTCTGAGGGAAGCTATGCGTTTCATAACGTTGTCTAGGATATGGTTTACCATTACCATTGAGGCGTACCCTCCTGCCTCCAGCCACACTCCTAAATGGAGGACAGGGCCAACGGTGGGGCTTGGCACAAAGGGGAGCACAAGTGGGGCGGTGTGAGTTGGGCAGGGCAAGCTATATCGTGCGCTAGCTGACGAGGCAGGTAGGGAAAAATGCACTGGGGCCCAGCGGGCTTGATACTGACCAAGGAGAACAATTTCAGTTTTGGAGGCGATGAGTGCTGCATTACTTACCCTGGAGTAAACCTGGATAGTATCTTCAAACGCACATGCATCATGATTGTTAGACACCACAACCACAAAATCATCAGCAAACGCCAACATCTTGACTGGTGCTTGGCTTTGCACATGGACACCAGAAAGCGAGCATTCACATTTCGAAGAAGTGGGTCAAGGCTGAAGTTATACAAGAGTGGGCTAAGAGGATCCCTTTGGCGCAGTCCCCTTTGAGGGCGGATTACATCCGTGAGGAAGCCCGGGCCATGCACAGCCATTGTGGCGGACTTGATTAGCAACATCACCCAATTAATGAAGCGAAGAGGGAGGCAGAACTTGTGAAGGCAGGCTCTGTGGTATTCCCAATTGACTCTATCATAAGCCTTCTGCTGGTCTAAAAATACAAGTGCTTCAGAAACCGTGAAATTGACAGACGTTAGCTATGGTGTGTATATTGACTCAAATCGACCTTTTGGGTATAAAATCGAACTGTTCAGGGGAAATGAGAGCAGAGGCAGCAGCCCCTAGACGGTATACCATGATTTTAGTAAAAAGTTTAGTATCAGTGTTGGTGAGAGAAATGGGGCGCCAGTTGGCCAATTCCAGCTTATCCCCTTTTTTTACAATGTAATCATGAAGGCATCTTGCACTCCAGGCAGAAGGTGCGTTTTTAGAAGGCATTGGTTAAGAGAGGCAAGCAGCAAGGAGAGTAAATCTTTGAAATACTTCTTATAGGACACATAAGGGATGCCGTCTGGACCTGGGCATTTCCTATATGTTGCACCATGAACAGCGGACCAGAGTTCATCCCAAGTAATCAAAAAATCATCAACTCCAGGGATCGGGAAATGGTGCGGATATGTGCGCTTTTGAGAAAAGTTTCCATTTTGGCTGGCAGAATTTAATCAGATCAATACAGTTTGGAGTAATAGTTTTATATTTCAATCGCCACTTCAGCCAGCATATCTGCAACGGAGTGGTCTGGACTTCGCACCTGTGTGCAGGCCAAACTCTTGCATGGTATGATGAATTTTTGAAAAAAGTAAGCGAACATGTATCACCCACTGTAATATGTTTAGCTTTATACTGAACACAAACCTTATAATTGTGTTTCTCACCAGTGCGTTGAGATGGGTGGACACTTCTGCCCACTTGTGACCCCAAGCTAGGATATAGCCCACAGCGGGGACGTTGGACTCCAGAAGGACTAACTCTGCCAGTGTGCGCAAAATGACTGTCAAGGCGGCCTGTGAGCGGTGGGAGGATAAGTGGCGAGCCTGGTGGATTGTGCTCGCCTTGAAGGGTGACCAGGTGGAAATTGGATCTGCACAAAAATTGTGTGATAAACTCTAGAGCTGATGTCACAGATTCCACCCATGAGGAAAATCTTGGCGACGCAATTTTGGCTGGGCAAAGTTTGCACCATTTTGGCACCTGGGCTGCTGGGTTGAATAAACGGAAGGAGATTGATACCATCCTGTGGTCTGAGAATTTGATTTTCGTCATGGTGAACTGAAAAATTTTTTGTATGAAATTTAAATGGCGCAAGGATAAGGTCAATGCGGGTCATGGACCTTAACTGGCCGTTGTGTGTGGGGGGTGCGACATTTTAGTGAGTAGTGGAGCATGGCGCAGCAAAGTTGAACAGCCCTAGGGTGGCTTTGAGAACACGAAATTCAACGTGCCCCTGTGGGGGTGTAGGCGATTAGGGTCAGCGGTCTGTGGATGGGTTCATCCAGTAGTTCATGTCTCCAAAAACAAACAGGTTGGGGGGTAGCAGAAGGAAATTGACTGTCAAACACCTGATTTTACCACTCACAGCTTGGGGCACAAAGGTTAATGACTGCATGCACTTTGTTGTCCCACTAAAAGGTGACAACAAGGACGTGGCCACTTAAGTATGTATTTGATGAGATAAATTGCAAATTACTGTTCATGTGAACTAGCACCCCACAGTGCTCAGACCAAAAGGAGAGGGAAGGAAGGTGCATGATTTTCCATGATTCCTCAGTACCACACGGACAGTGGGTTTTATGAATGGCCAGGATGTCCACGGGTAAATTATTTGTAAAAAACTCAGTTTCCTAACCTGGGACGGCAAGGACTTAAGTCCAGCGATGTTCAACGTCCCTAAAGTAAAGGCTCCCCCTATCACACCTTAGGTATGGGGGAAGGGCACACCAAGCCCTTCCGCCTTCTCTTTTTTATCACGTTGCTGCTTGGCAGCACAAGTATTTGATGATATGGAGTATGTGTCAGAATGGTTAACTTTAGTAGTGAGGTTCACGTTGGCTTTTGCCTTCGCTTTTTCCCTGCTGTGGGAAAAGTTTTTTGCGGTGTGTGAATTTGTGGTGCACTATTGCTTTGAGGTGGAATTTCAGCAGGATTGTTGGTGAGTGACTTGGTCCAAAACAATGCTTGGGCGCATTGGTTGGGTGAAGCTGATTCTTTCATCAGGTGTTCAGCTTAGGTGGCCCATTTGCTGGGCGTCCCAATCTGATTGGTTTAAGGATTTGCGAGCTGTTTTCACCATGAAAGTCTCAATGTCCTCCTGGAGCTGGGCTGGTGGGATTGCAGACGCGGTCTTGGCTGCCTCCTTGGACACTGCCATGCAGGCCCATTTGGCCTTCTTCCTCTTTTGTGGGGACACTGGTTTTACTAGAATGTAGAAGCCTTACGCTCCCCATGGGAAGGCTGCATCAGTGTCTAGTGCCAGTTCATAGTAGGCTTCTGCACCGCACATTGCTTCTGAGAGAATTTCTTGATGAGAATGCCCTCTTTGGAGGGGCAAGTATGGACCCTTGTGGCCAAAAGCGCGACAGAACAAGAAGATGGGAGGCGCGCTATCCACAGTGACCCAGAATGGATGGGTGTTTTGCCCATTGATTTCAATGAAAGCGGTGTGTGGGATTTGGGTTAAATTCTCCACGACTCCCACAGATGGGGTGAGAACAGCAATCTCTTTGCATGTGCACAGGTTTGGCATTAGAGTAAAGTGCTACATTTCGAAGGTTGTATTTCTCCATATATGGCGAGCTTAGCCTTCAGGTGGTGCTTTAGCACGGTGCACTTGACCGTTGTGGGTAAGAAGTCAAAAGTCATGAAAATTTTGTTCAATTTAGTCCAGCGGGTGCACTTCGTTTTGACAACCTGTTGACCATCTGCTAGGTCTACTACTATGGGCACCTTTGCAGCTTTGTCTGCTGGTTCCTTATTTTTAAAGCCAAGATCCAGCCACTGATCTGCATGGATTAGGGTGCTTTGTACACCGCGTTTGGGAAACGTGTGTGTAAATCTCCACAAAACATCTCCCAAAGCGCTGTTTGCTGAATATCCAGGAAAGCACACACCCCATGTTCCACCAACGATAGTGGTTGGGAGTGCGGCATATTGATGAACTGGTTGCAGCGCGCATGTCAAGCTAAAATTTCTGAGGAAATGATAACCGCCAGTTTTATATTACTAATTTTATCTATTCCGCCAGACTCACCATGGCATTTACAAAGTTTGGTTGACGTGGGGCCAACACCTGTGCCCTTAACTTTACTCACCCAAATGCTCCCCAACATGGGCGCCAACTAATCTCCTTAATGAGATTATCAAAATTTATCTAGACTTGAATTAAATTTGTTGCAAAAGAGTTTGCAAATAGAGAAAAAAGTTTCATCTTTAGATTTAATTCAAAAGTTTTGAATGGCAATGAATGCAAAAACATCATTAAGAGAAACCAATTAGAGCAATTAAACAGAACTAAGATTAACAAGAAATTCACAAATTTGTGAGATCTGAAGACTCAACTATCATTTTCTGAAATATGAAACTAAATTAGGACCTGTCAGAAGAATGAAAAGTTAGGAATGAATGCCCAAAGTATGGAATCATTTGCAAGTATCTCCAAAGTTATCAAGTGTTGCCTATACATGAAGAAACAGCACTGCTGGTCATATAGTGAATAAGGTCAATACTAAAAAACGGAACATATTAGATATAAAAGAAATTTTTTTCTCTGTTTCCAAAGGATTGCTGAACCATTAAAATGGTTATGTCCTGATATTTTGGTTAAGTTCTAAAAGAGGACCACTGAACCAAATTAGATGGTTAAGTTTTAAAAAATAAGATTTTATCAAAGTAGTAAAATAGCTATCTAGTTCCCATCTTGGCGTTGCAAGAAGCATGGGTCTAAAGAAATGGAACTATTCATAAAAGTGAACATAAATTAAGCCAGCAGAGGGAGCTGATCAAAGAAGACATAGGGCGAGGGTGTTGAGAACTATGAAAGTAATAACAGCTCAAGAAAGCCAAAGAACTTGGCTGTGGTCCAGAGGGCTGTTAGTAACCGAGTTTTGTACAGGGATAGGGTGCACTGGTGACTGGGTTTGTAGGGTTTCTGGTAGGCCCATCGGTGTACCTGAAGCTGTGAATGTACTAAATAAAATAAATTGGCTCACACGTCACAAGACCTTCTTGAAGAGGTCTGCACACAGGTGCGCCCAAATCAACATATATAAAAAATGTAAAATGACAATGGTGTTCATTAGGAAGATTACTAATGAGAAACATTGGTCTTGAGCAAACATATACAAACCATATCAGGGAAATTCTGGGTTGGAAGAAGTATCCCAATCCTTGTTGCACCAATAGGCGCATGCTTCCATATAAAAGGGTCGCATACTTCAAACCTGACTTCACTTGAGTAATCAATTGAAGTTGTACCTGACCTGAGCTCACAATTTTGTAACTGGAACAGATTTCAAACCTCTGTTCCCTGATTAACCAGTTTGTGCTATTGTCATTCATTAATTAGCTTGTCCTTTTTAACGCCTAAGCTGACACAAGGGGCTTACGCTTTGCACCTCAGTTGTACAAACTTAGGCATATTTGGCTTGTACCCTGAGTTGGTCCAAGGTGTGCTTGAGGTCAGGAAGGGCCTGAAGTTTAACCTTAGGACCTCCTGCCGCCCGGCCTTGTCCTTAGGGTTGGTACCTTCTATCAAGTCATGTAAACATGACATTACCTACTCCTCCTTTTTGGGATCCACCCCCTCCAAGGGCATTTGCCAAGGAAAAGTTTTAGGGCAGGGGCCAACTTCATGGAAGAAATGGATGGCTTAGAGTTCAATCCTTAAGCCTCAGGGAAACGCTCGTGTAATGCTGCAATTAGCTCTTGGGCATGAGTACAGTCACGCGCTGGGAACCAACTGTTCTCCGCTGCATCATATCTCTTCTAGGATACAAGATACTTAAGCCTTCTTATTACCCAACAAGAGGCAACAATCTCCTTTACTTCCCACTCTGGCGCCCCATCCATGAGATAGGCCTCTGGAGTCTCTGGAGGGGAGACCTCAAACAACGTGAGCTTGCTTTCATAAAATACTGCTAAGATTTCAAACAAAGTGAGGAGAACCAGCTGGTATGAGGCGTGGCCCGCTTTTTTGACAACGCGGTATGGCCCAATCCTCTTTGGTCCTAGTTTTTTGCATGGTTGCTTAATTGGGATGTTTTTAGCATCCAGCATCACGAGATCTACTTCCTTGTACACTGGTCCAACTCGTCTCTTACCATCAGCGTTTTCCTTATAAGCCAGCATGGCTGCATCTAAATTCGTGCTCACCCCCTGGTGTACCTTATTGATTTTTTTCCAAAGTCAACACATTGCTTCCACCTTGGATCCACGACTGGGCTCCACGCTAAAGGCGGGGTTAAAGCCATGGCTGGCGAAAAACGGTGAACAGCTGATCAAAGAGTGCAAGGTATTGTTGTAGTTAAACTGGGCCATGGGAAGGTGAGAAGCCCAATATGAATGATCTGCAGCGGTCTTTAACACCACAGAAACTGTTTCAAGCATTGGTTCACTCGTTCAGTCTGCCCATATGATTGGGGATGATAGGCAGTTGAACGGCAGGGACAGATTTGCAGAGTCTTACACAATATTTCCAAAAGACAGAGGTAAACTTGGGTCCCCAATCACTAATTATTTCTTGAGGGACCCCGTGAAGAGCAAACATGGGTAGCAAAAAGCCTAGCTATCATATCCACGGTGAATGTGGTTCTGCAAGGGATAATGTGGGCAAAATTCGTAAAAAAGTCCACCACCACCATGATAGAATCATAGCCATCAGATACAGGCAATTCTTCCATAAATTAACCAATAGGGAAGTCCAAGGCCCATCAGCCTTTTGAACTGGTACCAAAAACCCTTCTAAAGGCTGTCAAATTGGTTTCATTTGGTTGCAGATTAGGCACTATTTACAATACCTGCCTACATGAGCGGCTAATCCCTTCCAATTGTAAGTGCTGCGGATAAGCTTTAGGTTTTTCGCCTTCCCAGGATAACCAACGGTGATTTCGTTATGATGCCCAGATGATTTACAGGAAAAGTGGTCCGGCAGGAACCCATAAGCACCCCTGAAACCAAAATATCTCATCCTTCACATGATAACCCCTGGTAATATCCTCCTGATTCAATGCGCTCTTTGCAAGGACATAGTATATTCAGCTGACAAAGGCTGAGAAAGGACTAACTTACTGAACAAACCATATTCCTTTTCATTTTTTACTGGAGCGAGCGCTGTCTCATTGACCAAGGGAGAGGAAAGTTGAGACACAATCATACTGAGGAATATTTAAATGGGTATTATGCACCTCAACCTCCTTAAGATCAGGAGTTAGTTCAGGGTTGCAGCTCAAAGCATCCGCCAAACCATTATCCTTTCCCTTTGTAAACTCATAAAAAATGAAAATTGGGAAGGGTCCAATGCCAGCGGGTTTGCCATGGTTTTAAGACATGGGGTGTATGGTAGTACAGTAAGGCACGGTGATCTGTGCATATATGTGGAAGGGTAGTGATGAGCCATGCAATTGATGACACCAATAAGTCAGCGCCTCAACCACTGCTAATAACTCTTTAACATATACGTCGTAGTTCAACTCTGGTAGAGACGTCTTTTTAGAAAAATATCCCACTGAATGCTCTATTCCATCTTCGCCTACCTGTTATAGGGCTGCCGCTATGGAGAAGTGGAGGCATCTGAAGCAACAATAAACTCTTTATTGGGGTCAACATGGCGAAGAACAGAAGTGGACAGCAAAGTATACTTTACTGCTTATATAGCATCCTCCAACATGGGGACCATAGAAGTACTTGTGCCCCGCTTGCCCTATACAAAGGCACTGCAACTTCAGAAAGGTTTGGTGTAAACTTCTTAATGAACGTACACGTCCCCAAAAAGCTTCTCAATTCCTTATTTGAAGTTGGAGTGGGCTACTCACGAATCACATTCTCCTTGTCTGGATTTATCATGAGCCCTTGGTCAAACATGACGTTGCACAAAAAGGTGACCTGGGACATAAGTAATTCACACTTACTGAAGTTCAGCGTAAGGTTAGCAGCCCTCAAGCGCTCCACCACCTGATGAAGGTGTACTAAATGGGACTCATTGTCAGGGGAAAATACCAAACTATCATCAATATAAGCTACCACGCATACCCCAACAGGAACCCCAAAGCCGCATCAATATAACGTTGAAAGATAGCAGGGGCATATTAAAGCCCAAAAGGCATAACCAGAAATTGGAAGATTACTTTTCTGGTAAGAATGAAGTCAATCACTCCTGGCCCTTCTTGATACAGATCTAGTTGAACACGTTAAAACAATAAATCTTAGAGAAGACTCACGCCTTCTCCATATAGCGTGCAATCTGTGAGTCCAGGGGGATGGGATTTAAGTCTGGTACAGTGACGTTGTTGAGATTCCTATAATATACACTGGGGCGTAAGGTACCATCAGCCTTCTCTACAAAGAGTTGTGGGGAACATACAGGGGAGGTTTTCTGAAAATTAGCACCTTTCAATAACTGCCTCTTAACCCACACATCTAAAGCCTCTTCCTCCCATACCATAAACGGATAAATTGGGGAAGATATATGCATCAATTCAACGATAAACTTGAGCTTTCAATCAAACTCTGAATTATCTAGTAGTTTTTATTGGCTGAAGCTGCATCAAAAGAAGATTCAAACCCCTCCAAACAGGTAAATTAAGGTAACCTTCAACGTGGGATTCAACAATGGAGTAAGGCTGAGAGTGTGAATATTGGTCCAGTGGGGAAAATTGCCCTGAAAGTTGGCTTCAGCCAAAGGAACAACCAGCTCAAGACCATTCTTAACAGTTAAGGATAGAGTATTTTCTTTCAAGTTAGTCCTGACGTCAAACTATTGCTACCACTCTACATCCAAAATGAAGGGGTACAAGAGGTTTTCAATAGCTTCGAAGTGGTCAGAAAACCTGATAGGTGCCAACTTGATAGTACACTAGCCCCATGATTTTCAGCGTGGGTATACCTTGAGAAGCCACTCCTCTAAACATACCACCTGGCAAGTAACTCAGCTCAAGGTATTCGGCAAGGTCTTGGTCCATAAAATTCTCAGAGGTTCCAGTATCAACTAAAATTGTAAATCTGATTTTAGCTAAAGGGGATTAAAGGGTAGCAGTCAATATTAGATACCCTAATGATCTTTATTTATAGCAGAAAACTCCAAAACTTCACCATTAAATCCTTTTTCAGGGTTGTACATACTCCCAGGGTACGTTTTTGCATTCTAGATTGAGAGAGGGATAGTTTGCCACTCTTACTACTGAGGCCACATACCCCACCATATCTTCAGCAACTGCATAAAGATTTTTATAATTCAATTGTAACACCTTCTCCACCTCTTGGAATCTGCGGATAATGGTTGTGGTAAATCGTGGGTTCTCTGGAGTGATCTGATACACTGGAATGGGGTCCACCTCTAATCCATATGGGAAGAGACATGGCTTGGTAGTATATATGAATACATCATTATAAAACATGTTTTGGGCCATGAGCTAACCCTATACCCCTTTCCACAACATGTTGTATGTCATTGTTCAAGGCCAACACCCCCAGGCCCTTTGTTGATGATCCCGCCTGCACCATCTGTAAAAATTTATTTTGGTCTTGTTATTTTTGGCCAATAACCCCTATAAACTTATTACTGCACAGGTTCAGTTCTTATGCAATTCATCCGCGTTGTATAGTTTTTATAATATTGGTTGATAATAGTATGACGAAATTACCCGTAGTTGAGTAAAAATTCTTAGATCTCAGCCCAACGCTCAGCCAGTATTCCCGCTTGAAATACTTGAGATGACTTGATATAATGATACGTTCCCCTATCTTGTCCAACACAATCTTCTTGATATTCCCTGGTGACAGTATCTTCAGTCCAACACACAATTGACAGCAATCCCCAATTTTGTCTCCTTCTCTAGATCCCCGCTCAGATCTTTACTCTTTTCCTTAGAGTCTCCCAATGATTTCACACAGCAATAATATCCTTGAGAAGAATAGAACAATTGAAAGCTAATAATAGTTTACTACATAAACTATATCCCAGATGAAAACTATAGAACTCTGTAACACTATAGCTTGTTTTAAATTATAAGTAAATTCTAGGGAATTTATATTGGGATTTCAGTCATCTAACCCTTGGTTGACACCTCTTTGATGAAACGACAGCTGTTGCCATTGATTACCCATCCTCTTCTTGGCAGCTATGGTCCTCTCCATCCTGGCTAGGATTCTGTTGTTGGACATCCTTGAGACTCAAAACGGAAAGAGTCAGAAAATATGTTCCTAATGTTTTACTCTCAATCCAAGTGAACCAAACATAAATAGTAAGCGACCTGCTTAGGTAATGGACTTATTACCCATTAAGGCAGGTCACGCACCAAATGATTGATTCACTAGTTGCAGGCATCATCTCTCGCTCACAACTTGCTATTCACTCCAAATCAGTCAGTGATGAAACTTGACCAATCCCAATTAGTACACCTGATAGTTAATAACTATCAGATGCCCCTATCTTGTCAACAACTCCACCTGAAAACATCTTAAGCATTTGTCCGGATCAATCCCTGATGGATACAACCAGGCAAATATCCCAAAATTCCCTGAACATAGTTACTCCAAAATTAGGGTCCACAAAGTTCCAATTCACCTCGCATTAGGGAATTATTCCTTAGCAATTTTTGGTAATCTAACAGGCTGGGAATATGGCAAAAATCCCAACACCATTCAAACGTGGTGCCAAAGAAAAATCAATTAATTTATCTCAATTCTATTGAATTTAATGGAAAGTCAGGGAATCACAACTCTCAGATTGCAAAGTATCCATATTCACCAGATGTGGGCAAGAAGGGTAAGTACTTTATAGGTGGAGGTATGAGAATAATGCTTGAATGCTCCAACCCTCATAAAAATGTGAAAACAGTGGGGCGCCCCACAGAGGCTGTGGTCACAGGCTGATGCACATCATTTACACCTTATAAAGTCTTATATAGAAAAAGTTCGTTCATGTAAAGATAAGTGGTTTGTCATTTAATGTCACGAGAGTATCTATAACTCTCCAGTTCCCAGCTTGGCAGTGCAAAAAACATGGTATTAAAGCAAGGGAACTCGTCATCAAAGTGACCATAAAAATAACCCAGCAGAGGGTGCTGGAGCTGAGAAGACATAAGGCGAGGGTGTTGAGCACTAAGAAAGTAATGGTAACTTGAGCAAACCTCAGATCTTGGCTGTGGTCCAGAGGGCTGTTAGTAACCGAGTTTTGTACAGGGATAGGGTGCACTGGTTACTGGGTTTTTAGGGTTTCTGGTAGGCCCACCGGTGTACTTGAAGCTGTGATAGTTTTAAATAAAATAAATTGGCTCACACGTCACAAGACCTACTTGAAGAAGTCTGCGCATGTGTGCACCCAAGTCAACATATATAAAAAACGTAAAATGACAATGGTGTTTATTAGAAAAATGACCAATGAGAAACATTGGTCTTGAAAAAAACATAGTTAAACCATCTCAGGGAAATTCTGGGTTGGCAGAAGTGGTCCCAAGCCTTGGTCACCAATAAGTACATACTTCCATCTGTAAGGGTCACATACTTTGAAACCAACCTCACTTGAGTGATTACTAGAAGTTGTACTCAACTCAAGCTTATAATTTGTTAAATGGAATGTGTTTGAAACCCCCGTTCCCTGGTTAACCATATTGTGCCATTGTCATTCATTAAATTTCTCATCCATTTTAACGCCTGAGCCAACACAAGGGGCTGAGCGTTTTTCACCTCACTTTTACCAACCTGGATATATTTGGCTTGTACTCAGCGTTGGTACAAGGTGTGCTTGAGTTCATGAAGAGCCTGAAGGTTAACCTTCTGGACCTCCTGCCGCCCAGACTTGTTTTGGGTTGGCACCTTCTATCAAGTCATGTAAACATGACAGAAATTGAACCATGAAAACTGGTAGGTCAAAGTAACCTCAGAACCAGTTTAAAAGAAGGATCTCTGAACCCAATTGTAGGTTAAGTCCCATTGCAAAAGAAAAATATAGATAAAAAAACAAAATTTGAAAATATATATTAAATGTCAATTTTATTGACCCATGATTTTGGGACCCTTAACGAGATAGTTCACTTGCAGGGATGGACATGAGTATCAATCTATTGGTCAATCAAGAGCAACTCATTGATCTGATGGAAATACAGCAGGAGGAGGTGCTCTAATTATTTGAAAAATTTGGGAAATATTTGCATAAACAATCATGATCTGTGATGTTCAAGAAATGTCATCCAAAAAGTTGACACTGGGGAAATTTGCCACTCAGAATGAGACTGATCTGATGGTCAAAGGCCATTGAAGTGGTATCAGAAGCAGAGATCAGCAAACTAGTGCAGCATAGGCTTCTTGTTCTGTTATCAAATCCCTGGGCAAGCTCTATCCTGGTTGTGAAGAAGAAGGATTGCTCTAATTGGGTGGTGATCAATTATTGGAAGCTGAATAAAATAACAATGAACTTAACCATTTGGAATGAAGAGGCCCAGAGATCTTTCAAAGAATTATGCTGGTAACTGATAGATTTTCCAATTCTGAATTTCAAATTTTAATCGAATATTTATAGTACAGGCTGATGCTTCATTAATGGTGATTGGCGATGTACTGAGTCAAGTAGATAAGCTTGGAGATGAGCATCCAGTAGCTTATGTGAGCTGGATGAAATCAGAAGCATAACAGAATTACACAGTTACTGAGCATATATGACTTGCAGTAATTTATGCCTGTAAACGGTTTTGGGTGTATAAACAGGAATGCTATTTAAAGTGGTGAAAGAACACTACTTGTTGCGTTGGCTGTATAATCTAAGAGATCTAGAAGAACAACTGGACCAATGGACATTAAAGATTCAGGCTTATGACTAAGAGATAGTACACCAAGTGGGAGCTTCTTACCAGAATGTGGATGGCTTATCAATGCTACCAATGGTCCAAGTGGTATAACAAAAAACGGATGAGATGTTCCAGAGAATGGTTGATGGATATATTAAGATAATCCCCAAGAGATCTAAGGTGCACTTTGGAAACAATGGAAAACATTGAGAAAGAGGATGGACAAGTCCTAATATGATTGATGAAAAATGATTATTCTTCTCAAGACCATCAAAATGAGTGGCGATTTTTCAATCTGTGTATAAGGTTGTCAAGCATGGAGGCCTGAGTAAGACAACCGGCCACATTTCCCAGTACTATTACTGAAAGTCTATCAACTACAATGTGACTGATTATATGACTTACTATGTGGAGTTTCAGTTGCACAAGCCCCACAAAGAAACAAATGGAAATTAACTAGTATTCCCTGGATTTTCCTGGTATATGGTGTTCATTGACGTGATGAGACCATTAGCCATGAGTACAGAGGGAGTCAAATACATACCAGCTGCAATTGACCATCTGATTAGATGGGTCACGATGAAGGTCCTGAAGAAAGAGGACGCATTAAGCACTGCAAGATTAATCCTAGATCAAGTCATATACTGCTATAGATGCCTGTCGGACATTTGCCCTCTCAGCTGCAGAAGAATGCCTTGGGTCGAAATCAGCCAAAATGGGTAAATGTCAGCAATTTATGAGTTTGTGATGAACCTAAAAGTGATTTTATTAATGATAATAATGATATAATCGACCAAAAGACCATGGTCAATTCTTGGTGGAACACCACAAATTGGGGTAACACAATTTTGAATACTACTCAGGCAGCAACCATAAATTTGAGCAGTCAGATTACTCTGACCATTCCACGGACCCTGGCGCATCCATCAAATGGTACTTTCCCAGCCACCACCTGGACCCTTCATGCACCTATGCAGGGATCTCCCTTTTATAGGCGTGGCAGGGGACCCTCAAGGTAAAATAATTTTCTCTGATGGGTATTGGCTGAACCTCATTGAAGTGTTACCACATGGGTACATAAGAAAGCTGTTAATTCCCCATCCGTTGTACAGCCAAGGCAAAGAGACTATTCCAAGCTTTGATAGGCTGCTTTTTCATATTTTCAAATTAGACAGTAATAAGCTGTACCAAAAATTACTAGTAAATTCCCTCCAACCTTTGATACATTTAAATATAAATTATTCAAATATTTAGGGGATCGCTTTGTTCCTTTCTTACCCCATGCTGCTAATAAAGACCCTTAAAAACCCAATTTTTATTAGTGTGTATTTTTTAAATTTAATCAAAACTTTTGTGTAATTTAGTGGCGTAAGCAACAGCAAACGCAACAAAGCTGGGTTCCTACAATGCCCACAAGTCTTGTTAATCAACAATGGAACAAATACACATTTCACATGATCCTGAGGCTGAACAAGATAATATGGATCCAAGAAGTTTTGTCAATGCTTACCAGCTGGAGACTAATGGACTGGTAGAACTTGTCAATGGAACGCTAGCCATGACGCTGAGCAAGCTGGTCGCAGAGAGAAATTCTTCATGAGGAACATACCTCATTTTGGTGACATTGTTCATATAACATAAGTCACCATTTGGTAACAGGAAAAACGCCGTTTGTGTAAAATACAGGAGGTTGCATCACCTCCGATTATATTTGTAATTGAACCAACATTGGGGATGAGTGCTGAGCAGTACATGCTTCAACTGTTGAACATCCTGATCAAGATGCAATTACAAGCAATTGAAATGACATTGAAAAAGACAATCAAGGATAAAATGTTGGACAATAAGAATTGACTGGCATTAACAGAATACCATGAAGGCAATAAGGTTGCCTGTTGTGACATGCATGATTTTGGAAGAAGAAAAAGTTGGAAGCATTGTGGTTAAGTCCATTTGAGATTATTGTCAAGACGGTGACAGATGCCTATTACTTCAAGAATCTCTTGGATAGAAGGATTGTAAATAAATTCCATGCTAAGTATCTAAGGCAGTGAATTAAAGAAAAAATAAAAAAGTGATTTTGAAGGACCGCTGAACCATTTAAATGGTTATGTCCTGAATACTTGGTAAAGTCCTAAAAAGGGACTGCTGAACCAAATTGATGGTTAAGTCTTAGAAAATAAGACCTCTGAACCATAGAAAACTGGTAGGTCAGAGTATACCCAGAACAGTTTGGGGGAGTAAATAAAAAAGATGGACTGCTAAACCAAATGAAGGTCATGTCCCATATAAAAAATAAATACTATTAATAAAAGATTAATAAAGTTATGAAAAAATGAACAGAAAAAAATGTATCTTTTTATATAATTTTTATTGGTTATTCTTAACTCAGGACTGATTCCGCCTATGTCGCCTCTTAGGGAGGATGTATGACAGTAGAGGTGAATATACTGTCAAAATCTATGTGATATTGAACGCTAGCAAGGGTTAGATCTACTCAAAGCCAAGTTAATTAAGCGGAGGTTGATCACTGTGAGAATGCAACTAGGTGAAGAGAGATGGAGATGTTGTTACAGGCTAAACACAATACTCTGGATCTGGGAGGGAAGCAACGGAACATGAAGAGCAGTTGATGAATAACATAAAGTAATCCTGATATGGCATTGGAGCCAGAAGATTGGTCTTAAGCAATTTCTGATGGGCTTCATCAAGAATGGTAGACATGTGAGCTTGCATTGAGCAAAGGATATAATGCATGGGTTGCCAAATCAGGCCCCCAATTAAAGCCATAAGGGGGAAGGTACCAATGGGAAGTTTCATATGCATGATAGTCATGCAAGGAGCAGAAGGCATCCTGAAGATGACAACTAGAAGCTTCTTAAATATAAAGCAGAAGGAGCAATGGAATTTGGAAGAGGCTGGAAGCTCTGTGGCCCAACTTTGATTAACTTGTCCAGAAAAATGAAGGGCATAGGCTGCAGCGTCTCAATCTAAAATGTTTGTAAGATTGGAGGGTTCAGAGCTATGGAAAGAGCATCAATCATTAAGGTCCTCAATACTGCATAGGGGAGCTCAAAAAGTTCGTGATTTCTGATGGCAATCCAGTTAAGAAACAGCTGGTTTAGAAAAATGCCATGTCAAAAAAGGACTCAAGAAGCAAGTCAGGTCCAGCTAGAAACAATTATTAATATTGGATGGCGTTGCTTCAGGAGGTTTGACAATGATAGTAGGAGTATCTGCAAAAAGGGCCAAATCCAGGAGAGCATCAGAATTCAACCTGGGAATCAATTACAGAGGGAGAATTGGTCATGAGTTATTCAAGACAGTCACTACTCTGCTTTCATTGAGGTTGGATATTGTTTCCTGTAGTTCCGCATAAGGACTTCCTATGGGTGCTTGACTGGGAGTATGAGTCCTAGGGGGACCATAAAAGAGATTCCTTCGTTCAGATCAACTCATCAATTGGAAGTGATAAGCATCTTAATCAGAAAGACTGTCAAGAAATTGCTGGTAATAAGAATCTAAGATCTGACATATGATCTGGACAAGATGGGGGATAATGGACTTTTTATAACAGCTGACATTATTCACTTCAGTATTAATTAAGCTCTAATTTTTGAGAAATTTATCTCAAAATTAATGAGATAGCTTTTTTAGAAAAGAATTAAGAATGATATGAGCAAAAAAGTTATTATGAGAAAATAACAAGAGGTATTATAATTTGAGCATTCTTAATTGTTCTGCAAGACAAACATCAACGGCAGTGACCTCCTGTCTAGGACAAGGAGGAAGATCAGGAAATCAAGGACTCTGGACCAAGATTCTGAATATGACAACAGGTATTATGCCCTGACCAGGAGGAAAACTGGCTTTCTGGGACTAACATCATCATAAGTAAATTGATCAGCCTGGCGTGACAGTGGGTCATGAAGACCGCGCTCTGAGAAGGTGGTAGTGAGGAGGAAAAGGAAGAGAACCCCATGCTGAATGTTGTCCTGAGCAGCGTTAAGTGCATATTGACTGTGCTTTACTAAAACCAAGAAATATTTGACCTGTCTATGGCGTTATTCTCCTGTCCTAATCCTATTCTCGCTGGAAATCTAGGCATGAGGAGGGATATGTTGGGATTTTTGGCTACCTTTTCAGCCTCCTTGAGACCTGTGATTCACTAGGAGATAATTCCCAATAGCGAGTGAATTAGATATCAGTTGGCCCATTTTCTGAATCAATAATGTTTGGGGGGTTTTATGTAAATTGTCATGTTCAGATCCAATGAAGATTGATCTGGGTTAATGCTTAAGATCTTGTTGGGCAGAGTTGCTGACAAAATGGGGCATTTGACAGTTGATCTATGATTAGCTATCAGGTATACCAATTATTAATGGTTAGTTTTTATTACTGACTGATAAGAATTTAATGAGCATTTGTGAGGAGAGTGATGATGCCTTTAACTAGTAAATCAATTAGTTGGTTCACAACCTGCAATAATGAGTAAAAATTCTCATTACCTAAGCAGGTCGTCAGCCAAATATGACTGGTTCGCTGGGATCAAGTGGGAAACGTTAGGGACATGTTTTCTGGCTCTTTCTATTTTAAATTTCTAAGATATCTGATGAAGAAATCCTAACCAGATGAAGAAGACCATCACTGGTGAGATATTAAAAGTTTATTTGCATCAGCTGCCATTTTATGGCTGAGGCGCCAATTAAGGAGTTGGGAAATCAAATTCCCTCTATACATCTTTAATAGTTTCACATTCATAAAGGAGTTTTAGTTATAGCTAAATATTGTTTTAAGTTCTATTCATCTTCAGGAAACTATTTTTGTGTATATAATAGTTGGGGACTCTTTTTTCATATAAAGAGTAAGGATCGAGGATCCTTAGAAGAGAAGCTGAACTTAGACAGAAACCCTGCAGACTTACTGTGATGAGACAAAATGCTTTAAACATCTGGATCTGAGAGTGGATCATGTCAGCTGGATAAGGTAATTCTTATACTTGACATCAACAGTATTTTGTGGAGAAGTACATGTCTAATGTTGGAACATTTTGGGTTTATCTATACATCTATGGATAATAGTCATCATACTATTATCAATCAAATATCAACTAATTTGAGACAATGCAAATCATGCACATACTGAACCTGTGAAGTTAAACTCCTGAGAAATATTTATCAGTGAAGAACTCAGGATTGTAACATCAGGCCAGTCCTCAATAACAACTTTCAGTTGTTGCCCTGATAGGACCCTTAAATGTCGTTATAATTGATGTGATAGGTCCTCTCACCACTAGTTTGCACGCCCATATTTATATCCTTCTAGCCGTGGACAATCTAACCAAATGGCCAAAGCGATTTGGTCCCTCTACCACTGCTAAAGCTACAGCTCTCTTCTTTATTTGATCCATTTTCACCCAGAATGGATGCCCACAAACTTTGCTTTTTTACAATGGGTTAAATTTCATCTTGCAGGTATTCCAAAAACTTACTTCACTCTTTGGCACTACTAAAGTTTCGTCACCCATACAGTCCATCATCTACGGGGTGGTGGAACGCACTAATGGAACTCTTGTCTCTAATTTACTGAAGATGGTCGCCTCTGACCATGCTCTCAGGAACCATCATCTACCCAGCGCCTTGCTTAACTATAGAAAAATCTACCATTGAGTCAATAAAATGTCTCTCTTTGAAGCTCTAAATGGACGTGCTCCTCAGCTTTCAAGTAGCATTCAACCTATAATCAAGACTTCCGCTTCTGAGAACTCTTATCTAACTATGAGGGCCTTAGCCAACGAAATTGTCCAGCTTCAAGCCCTAGCCACACAAGGCATCATCACTGCAGAAAGGGAGACATCCCATTTTAATGTTGGCTTACCCTTCTTACCAATTTTTAATTAGGTGACTTTATTCTCTTTTATCACCAACTCGGAGGTCAACAGAATAAGCTTGACGTTTTTTGGCATGTATTTTATAAGGTCATTCATCAGGTGAACTCCGATTACTCCATTGAAGATACCATCAGGGGATAGTGGTAAATTGAGTGCATGTCCGGTTCCTCCAGCCCCATACTCCCCTCTGACAGGATCTTAAGTGGGTCATTGTCAGAATTTGAGATAATGAGCAGCCTGAAATCTCTGATCATGAATTGATCCTCAATTGATAAACTCTCAAACCAGTGCAAATGGAACCTTACTTGAAAGCTCTGGAAATAGATTAATCATAAAGTATCACACATATGAGAATCAATGGAAACACCTTCATTAATCTCATCTCCACATCTCAAATCATAAGAGGTGCCGCTCCCACCCCTGCGGTCATGAGGACGATGCGGTAGAATGAGGGCGCTGACCAGGCAGTTAATCCAGAAAGCAGTAAAAGATCCTGATCTTATGGGGCCATAAAAGTCCCTGAGCACCATGTCCCCGCATGCCCTATAAATATCAACACTTTCTAACTCAATAAAGTTGTCTTTATTTGTTCTAGCTTTTCATTTTTTACCTCTCCACTAATTTTCAGCTTTGAGTCCTTTTAACTTTTGGTGGTATTTATTGGATCGCTACACTGGTTGCACAGGTTTAACACAATTGAGCAACAGTTGGACAATATGAGGATTGTCGATCTTTAGTAGATAATGATATATAGATATGGAGCTATTGTCCCAACTGACACTATTTTATCTTATATAAAAAGAAAACTACTACTGCTAACTTCCTTCATTGTTCTACATAAAAACCTCCCCCTTCCATTCTCTTGTTCAGCCATTAATCTTCAATCATCTCAGTCAACTTTGTTCCATCAGCTTAGTAACTCTTTATTTCCCATAATTTTAGGGGTTTCACCCCATCATCAGGGCTTTGGCGGAATTCCCTTAATCCGTTGAATATTAGTACTTTAATAAATTTCTTCATATTGACATAATCTTCCGCTCAAACACAAGCCTCACCTCAACTCATAAAATATGATCTGCTGGATATATGGTTTATCGTCCAGTAATACCAATTTCTTGAAAGGCCCTTTTTTAGAATTCAGCAACAGTAAAGAAAAAATGGTACTTCAAGAGCCATCTATGTAAACTACCATGCATATACCTAGAAGTCCATCAAGGCTTCATTAAATATAACGCTGAAAGTTTTATGGAGCATCTTTGAGCTTAAAAGTCCTGACCCAGGATTAGAAAATCATTTCTTAATACGGAATCAGGGAGCCATTCATATCTTTTTTTTGAAAATCTGGTTAAAGGCGTTCAGCAGTCCAGATTTGAGAAGAATTTAGAATTCTTTGCATAGTGGGAAATTTGCACCTTCGGAGGAATAAAATACAGGTCAGGTACAATCACATTATTCAAGCTCACATAATCTATGCAAGGGCGTCATGTCTCATCTTCTATTTCCACAAAGAGAAGCGGTGAGTATATTGGAGAGAAAAGCTGAAAAATAGCCCCCTTGGCGAGTTGCTCCATAACCCAAGCATCTAGTGCTTCTTCCTTCTGCATGATCAAAGGGTAAATAGGAGGGGGAAGTGAATCAGGTTAACTGTGAGATAAAACTCACAATTAACTCTGAGTAATATGGTAAGGCGTTCACAGAAGCTCCATCACATAAAGCTCCCACTGCTCCAACAGGGGTAGGGGTGTTTTAGGAGTGGGCTATAGCAAAGGCGCAAGACTAAGCTTATGTACATTGGGCCTCTGTGGCAAGTCACTCAGGGTGATACCATCTGACATGCGAATAATTAAAAGATGACTAAACTTAAGGACAAATTTAAGGTATAAGCCTTCAAATTTAGTTAGGGCATCAATTCTGCCACCAACCCACTCCTGTGATGAATGAGGTCTTTCCACATTGCTAAAAAACAGTTGGTCAAGAGGGCCCAAGTAAGGGCCCACAAACAGTAGAGTGCAGCTGTGGTCAGGTCCTTTTTTATTGGCTTGATGAGCGACTATTGATATATTCTTGGAATATGGTAAGAACGCTGCTAACACTGAGGAGAACAGTCTGTCCGCCATAGAGAGCGTACAGAGAGGCAACAGCTCTGACAAAGTCTTAGAAATGGTACATTTGTTGCTCAAAGTCCAGGGTTTTTCATCAGATCTTAATAAATAATTTCAATATTTTAAAATTTATTTTAGATTTTTGAGGTTTTATTGTATATATTAGAAGACAAAGTTATCCTAAATACCTTCGTCTGGTTGTATTTTTGTTAGGAAGCGGGGGATATGGGGGAATTTGTTCTCACAGAGTCCATGGGTGGTGGGCTGTCTGCAGGCCTATTTTGAGAATCCCAGCCTCTGATATTCCCATCTAGGCCCATTCTAGTCCATTCATTGGGTACCCCAGGCGTTATGGAAACTTTTACACATCTAAATTCATTTGCTGGGGATAAAACAGAGCTTGGCATTTCCATGCCAACCTTATTGCAAACTTTTATATTAAAATTAAAAAAAGTTTTCTGGCAACTTCAGATTTGCTCAGTGCTGCTACCCTTAAATATTGATACTTTCAATTTTGGAATAATTCAGCTTGGCAGCCCCTGATTTACTGTGCTGCCCTTTACCATTGCTCTCAATAATCTTGAATAGCATCAGATTCATCTTGGCAGCTCCTGATTCGCTGAGCTACTCATTGCTGTGGTCTGTGACTTACCATCTTTGGCATAATTTGGCCTGGCAGCCCCAGATTCGCTGGGCTGCCCTTTGTCATCGTCCTCATTATTTTTTATTTCAGCAGATTTTGGATTGGAGGCCTTTGATTGGCATGATCACCATTTATGTCAGCTCATTGCCACCTATCTCTAAAGGTTATTTGATTTGTTGGCATCTGATTCATCAGTATACCTTTTTAATGGTTATTGCTTTTAAAACCTACAACTTTTTTATCATTATCAATATTATTAGGAGCCCCATTCCCTGCCTTAGGGAAGTCAGGGATATGTGGCAGTCAGGCAGCATCTTGACCGTCACAACTCAAAAATGATTGGATGCAACAAGTTTTTGACCGCTAAAAAGTGATCAGCCGGGAGGAACATACTAGCTTGATAGTAAACCAAACCCTGACCCTAAAGGTTGGAATAACCTGAGATGACCCTGTCTTAACCATAACCACAGGTAAGTAGCTTAACCCAAGATATTCAGTTAGGTCCAGATCAATAAAATTCTCTGAAGCCCTATATCCACTAAATTGGTTGTCCAAACTTCCCTGAAGGAGAAGAGAGAGTGACTAAAAGCAAAATTACCCTAAACATCTACTATTAAATGCATTTATCACTGCCAAACCCAATGTGGGATCAACTTCAGAAATAATCATGTCTCCAGATATGTCTTCCTATCAAATAAAGGAGTGGTATTTATCCTCTCAGATGACTGATGGGATATATCCAGCATCTTTTTCTGCTAATTTACAACTGTTACCTTAATGCTTTAATAAGAATTTTTCCACATCTTGAGGGCAATGAATCAAGGTGGGAAGCTTGCAAGGATTCTTGTGGTGATATGGATACAAATATAGCCTCGTGAAAGCTCCTACAAGAAAATAAAAATGGCTCAACGGTATATATAATTTATCTCTTAAAATCTTTTTTCAAGTTGAAAAGGCACCTTACCTGACGCAATATCCATCTGTGCCTCGTTAAAAATTACTAAACAACTATTCTTTCACGTTGCAATCACTAATTAGAACCAATTTAATTAAAGACAGTTAAAAATTTGATAATCTGCAAGGGGAGATGAGTATGTGTCCAATGACATGTAAGGGTTGGAAAAGCGTGGTGAAAGGCACAGGGCCGGTGTTCTCTCCACCCAAAGTTAGAAAACATCCTGGAGACACGGGTGGCCCTGACAAAAACAAAAAAACAGCAGTGAGTATTTTTGCCAGAAATCGTGGAATGGCAAGCAAAGTGCAACCAGTATACAAAACTTCACACTCCCAGAGACTATCATTAGAATTTAAGGTCTGTGTGTTCCTGGATATAAATTTAATAGCTCTTTAGGAGAAGTTCTGCAGTTACATATGCACTCAATTACCAAAAAGTAGTGTATGTAGCCCTGCATTTGATGATCCACGGATGGTTGGACCTCAGATTTGAAACAGCACAAGCAGCGGATGCTGATGCATAGGTGCGCATGGTGGTCAGTCTCCCAGATGGTCAATTAATGGTTGAGATTGTAAGTCCTGGGGACCAGCCCTTACAACTGGATAGGGATCAGCAACCCTTCCGGATAAAAAAGGGCAACAAGGCTCTAGTGGACCCCCTGTCACATCTGGGCGAGCTAGCCCATGTGATAGATGAGCGCTGGGTGACTGCCTTCCCCCCAAGATACCCCATCCCCACATCTTCCCCCTCCTCAACCCTGGTAAGTTTGATAGAAGGAGTCTTCAGGGAGATTGCGCACACCAGGGGCATGGAGAGGCCCCTGGTACCACTTACTCCCCAGAAAAACCATATCAGAATTTTGGGAAAATGGCAATTCCCAACATCGGAGCCTGACCTGCAAATTCCGAACTGGAGGAGCCAGTCCAGACTGGCCTGCACCGGAAATTATATTGGGATACATCTTGGATCTCAAACCAGGGCCCAAACAACTCAGACCATCTGCCCCAATTCTCCAAAATGGATCCAGGGAGTTCAGATCACATGAGTAGTCCAATTGAGGGATTGGCTCAAGTTGCATGTAATACAATCCAAGGACCCCTGCCTCCTGGGACGAATCCAGAACACCCAAACCATGTGAACAGGCCAACTCAGGTCATCAGAACCTGGATTGGTAGTATTGACTTGGTAGTCCTCAGGAATCTGAGAAAATTTACAAAAGTTTTCTTGACATTTGCCAAAATCTGGAGCAGCATTCTATCCCCCTCTGAGCCAGCCAACCGAATCCCATCAAAATTCCCCAAATAACCAATCCCTCAATACCTCCCCCGTGCATTCAGACCAGTTCTTAAGGCAACTGCCCTAGCTGGGGGTAGTTGTCAGTTCATTCTCTTTCTTTTCGCTTAGTAAAATTTTCTTCCCCATCTAGCTTGCCGCAGCCTCCATCTACCTCATTAATTTTACAAGTATTCCGATGAATGATCCAACGAAATGCTCTGTCACCCAAGTCCTCCTGCTAATGTTTGCCAACTGGGTTATCCTGTTGCTCAACTCTACCACATGGCAACGGATTGTAAATGTATTACTCCGCCTCACCCCTGATGATAAATCCACTTTGTTTATTTTCACGCGTCCATTTAATGGAGACCTCCCATCCATTTGGTCGCTGAGCCTCTGAAACTGCTCCCTGGATAGAGCAGCACCCAAGCGCCCCTCCCCGCCGCTTGTGAAATTGGCTTTCATAGCTGCCTCAGACGCCACTGGCTCAGCCCACCAGTTGGACTAGAGCGCCCCCTCTAGGGGAAGCTCAGTCTCAACCCTCTCTTGCGTCATACTATACCTTCACTAACACTTCTAACCATGTGGCGGCCTCTGTGCCATCGCTGTCATGAAAGCCCCACTATCCAAAGGCTAACAACCATAAACCCTGGAGGAGTCGTTAACCTCCTTGCCTCTCCCACCAATGGGGATTGCCCCTGAAAGACTCGCGGTTGCCCCCAATGCAACCATCTGGTTTGCCTTGGGTGGCCTTCAGTACGTTACTGAACTTTTACCTTCCTTACATCTCCCATAGAACCCCATTAAATTAGTCACTTGGACCGCTATGCCTTTGGCATTCTGGGCCCTCCACTGGGTGCTTGCACACCCTGACTGGGAGCCCGGTCTAGTTCTTCTTAGCTGAGTCCGTGACAGAAAATAAGCGCATGCACTGGACAAAATCAAACCAAGTCTTTATTCACTTTTGATTTTCTTCCCATGTCCATTAAATGTGAAGTCATAAGAGCCATCTCCAGGAAGGACTTCAAAGCTATGGGGAAATTTTTCCTTTGAAATGCAATCTTTTTTGATTATGCCTGAATTCAGCATGGGTAAGGCTATTGCAGTGATCAACCCATTCTCAGGAGTAGCTGAAGATTTGGCTCAGATTCTACACACTTCTACTCTCATCATGAATGGGAAACAATTTCAACTGTTCCATATTATTGTTTATGTGCACCTGGCATCTACACTCATTGTCATGAAATTGGTCACAAGCTACACACTTGCTCTACCAGAGAGGAAATTATTCTGAATGAGGCTTTCTAGGAAGCAATGGGAGATGGCCACTGTGAGCTTACATCTGACTCCAATGTCACCTTCCCATGGGGCGACCAGGGGGTGTTATATCCTGGTGAAACCTGTGTTCCAACAAGAACAAAAAGGGCAAACAGCAACGCCAAGCGTAGGCTATGCAGTGGCCATTGCGGGCTTCGCCATCCCCCCTACCCATACTCAGGATTATTAGGCTGAATTTTCCGCTTTGGTGGAATCCCAAATTCCAACTGAATCATATTGTGGAACCTAGCCCTTGTACCCACAAAATGCACTTGGTAATACCTGTAGGATTCTTGAACAACAAACGCAAACAGATAATCCAACCCAAAATTAGGCGAGTTTTTTGGGGAAGAATAGTTGGATAATCTTGATGGTTCACCACAAATCCACAAATACTCAAAAATTTCGCAAAGATCAAAAATCCAAATAAAACCAAAACCATGGCTAAAGCCACCAGAAAGATGATACCTATACAACTAGTGATACTCCCACTTTGAACACTCACCAACAAAAAGTAAAGGCTGATCTTGTGCGGCAACAAGAAGTGGCAGGGCCTGAGGGGCCCTCCCATCACTCCTAGGGAGCGAAGGGGTATCCTTCACAATAGGGACGCTTAACATCGCCAGACTCCAGGCTTTTCGTCCTGGGCTAAAAAGCTGAGTTTACATAAAATATTTTAACTGTGGACATCTGGCAATTCAGGAAACCCAATTTCTGCAAGGTGTCAAGGACACATGGGCAACCATGCTCCTCCCCTCAAAATCCTTTTGGTCCCTGCACCGTTGGGCGCTTACATAGACAAACTGCAATTTAATTTTTAGAAAAAGTAACCTTTCTAGATAGATGTATACTGATTGTGTCCTTTTCATGGGACTCTGAACTGCAAAAAATAGTTAATATCTATGCCCCAGACTGTGCGTAGGTTTGCCAAGAATTCCTCTCAGCAGTGGCTTCTCTTCCCCTCCCCTCCAATTCCTTTATGGTTAGCGACCTGAATTGTTAGGACAACCCAAACTCTAACCGCTGGCCTTCCACGCCTGCCCCACCGCAGGGGAACATTGAACTTCGAGTTATGAGAGCCACTTTGGGTCTTTTTGAAGCCCTACCCAAGCAAGCACCATTAAAACCCAAAATTTCACGTCCCCATGTGCACAATGGGCAGCTGATGTCTATGTCTGCATAGGATTCATTATGCTTCAATGATTTTTCGCTCCTAGATATTGCATTTTAATATGACAAAAATAGAAATCTTTGACTACAGGATGGTCTCAATGTCATTTACACTGTCAAGCCTGGTGCCACAGGCGCCTAAATGGAGTAAACTTCGCTCCATTAATATCACGTTACTTACTTTTTCAAGTCGGATGGACACTGCCACTTTAAAAAGGGGCTTTTAACTCCTTTCTGCGCTGATCTCCTATCAACATGGTAAACATTTAAAGCAGCAGCATTCTCCCAAGAGTGCCACATCTTATTGCAGTGCTCTTGGGCAGCCTCACATTTATTAACTGTGCCCTGGTGAAGGTGGACCACCTAGAGAACAATGTCTCCTGGGCAGGGTACAGCCCTGCTTGGGGTCATAAATGGGCTAAAGTATCAGCTTGTCTTAATGCGCTGATCAGACAACACAAACATTTTATTTGTGTTCATTATAAGGCAAGGAATATCACTATTAGCAAAAAAATGCTCCTCCTACTTTACCCATCTATTTTCCACCCCATGCCAAAACTTGGCCTGCACACAGGTGAGGTGCCAAGACAACTCCATTGCAGAAATTCTGGTCGAAGTATCTACTGAAGTTTGAAAACATTACTCTAGCTATACAGGCCAACCCAGTCAACCCTACTGAAATCAATGATTTTCTCACCGGTGCACACATCTGCACCACTTCCCAATATCCGGAGCTCGTATTTTTATAACCCACAACAAACTCTGGTAAACTGTTTGTGGTGCACCGCATAGGAAGAGCCCAGGACAAATTGAAGTCTATACGAGTTTTACAAAAAAACATCTTAATTATTTCCCCTAATGCTAGCCTAAATGAACAAATGTCTCTTAGAGGCACGCCTCATTATGGGGCCAATAGGCTTACATGGTAACGTTTTTAGAAAGGAGATAAGCTAGATTTGGCAAACTGGCGCCCTATTTCCCTCACTAAAACTGATATTAAGTTATTAGATTATTAATTGCTAACCGCCAAGGGAAGCTGCTTTTGAGGAATCCTCCCCTGAGTAATTTGTCTTATCCCCAAGAAGTCAAACTGGAACTATATTTACACCATGGTCAATGTCTGCCTATCTCCAGCTATTGGGGCGCTTGTTCTCTTAGACCAACAAAAAGCGTATAATAGGGTCAATTGGGACTACCTTAGGGCCTGCCTACACCAGTTGCACCTCCTTCCATAGTTCATCAGTTGGTCAATGTTGCTCACCAATTTAACCACAATGTCAGTGCGGGGCCCAGGTTTTCTCACCAATTTGGTTTGCCTTAAAGGGTCTCCGTCAAGGGGACCCTTTGAGTCCACTTTTATAAAACTTCAGCCTTGACCTGTTTCTCCGCAGTGTAAATGCACACCTTACTGGTGATAATGTGCATGGCCAAGCACCAGTTAGGATGCTTGCATTTGCCAACGATTTTTGTGGTTGGGGTGTCCAGCAACCATGACAAACGAGCAATATATCCCACTATATAGGGGTACCCCAGGGTCAGTAACGCTAATTACAACGCATCTAAAACTAAAATCATTCTCCTTGGTAGATACTGAGCCCTCTGGTCTCCAGAGTCCCTCAATCAGAGTGATCCAGCGGCTTAGTCTCTTCTCAGCCTACCCAGGCGGTCACCCCAATTCACCCTTCTTATGCTCCCTTTTGTATTAGACCCACTTCTGGACTGGTGCGCTACCTGTGAGTATGGCTGGAGGCGGGTGGGTACGCCACTTTGTTAATGGAGCATCACATATCAGCCAACGTTACAAAGTGCGTCGCATCCCTACGGGATCACCAGACCAGCCTGACAGGTAGATTAGTGCTTGCCAAAGCTATGCTCCTGTCAAAAGTATGGTATGCGGCTTATTACATCGCCTTCTCCCCATCCTTCTTTGCTTCTTTACATGCCCTCATACAATGGTGGCTTTTGATAGGTCATCCTCCCCTGTGCAACTAAAGGTCCTCTTTGGTCTACACCAAAATGGTGTATGGGCCTCCTTAACTACGTGGCCCAGGAATCCAGGATCCTGGGCATATGGATTGCTTTAGTAACCAACTGCACACTCACAGTCCAGCACTGGCTGCATGCGGCATGCTCCCACTTTGCCCACGCCCTCAACATTTGCAACCCCACTCACCCTATTCTCTTCTAACCAAGATGGCCTCAAACCCATCTGCCGCAGGCCCACTGGGACCCTACCCACTTTAAAAGGGTCCTCCTTAATATGCGGAGTGCAGAATGGAGGATCAGCGTCAGTGGTCATACTTTGCATAGGTGTCTCCGTACTCCTTATTTCAAATGGAAAGTCAATGGGAAAGCCATTCTGAATAATTTGACACCCAGGTGTCCCCCTACCATAGCCCATGCAGACTACCGGGACATGTTGGATATCCCGTAGTCCCTGGAAACCCAGAAAGGCTCTGGAAGGAAACCCACCACCCTCTTTTACAGCCACAGTTACATTCTCATGTGTGGCGCTGCCTGAAGAAGGTATACCATACGGCGGAGTGATCCAACGCTTCTCACTCTTTGTGTGTTGTGTGTGACTAATATGGGACTTTGGCCCACCATTTGGAAGAGTGTCCGCCTTCACAAGTGACCTGGCGCGAGGTTCAGTGTCTCTTTTGCCTGGAGCAAACACAGACTTTCAGCCTGTCTAAGGACATCTTCGCCTTTTTCTTGACTTCCCCCATACATCCTTCCCTCTGCGCCTTAGTTGTGGCAATCACTATGTGGACAACACATGGTTGTCCTTGACGCCATTTTAGCTCTACTCCTACCCTCTGAAAAGCTGTGTTGCTTCCATTCACACCTTATGGACCACTTCCGAGCCTGGTTGTTTGGCCGTTTGCCATCCCGCCAATGACAGTTGCTTTCTTCCTAGTTCCCTGTATGGTTCCTCCCTCAGAACCTTTTCTTTATGTGTGCTCAGTAGTGGCGCAAGCCTCTTCTCATGATACCCTCTTCCTTACATTGGCGTTCCTGCTGGCAACAGTAGGCAGCTTTTATCTCCTTTGTGGTACCTATTATATCTTAGAACTCAGTTGTTGTTATGTATGATAAGTGTTCATCACATGGTAGGCTTTCTTCAAATAAATCTACTCGTTATCCATTACTAAAATGGTGATATATCCCTTTACTGAGGGTTCACATTGTTTTGAGGAGAAGGAATCTAAAATTGGAGTGTTTAAGTGATATACTATAATAAAAACGTCAGTGCTAGACCCCTGTTGAATCTTGGGTTTCCCTGTGAGTAAAACCGTGGCACTGGAAGGTGCCACCTTTTTTGACAAAAACTAGGCTTGATGAAGGTGGTATTTATAGTGGTTGTCTCTTAGAAAACCTTCATGATGAATTATCTGAAACATATATTAAAAATATCCTCCCTGAGTCCCTGCTGAACCTAGCGCTCTCCAAGAAAGAAAGGCACAAAAGCAACAGAAACTCTCAATTGCAAAAGAATTTTAGGATTTTTGAGGAGCAGCATTAATAGGGGTGGCCATCGGTGAAACTCTAATGGTGAAGTATCTGAGACAAATAATTTATATATTCAGCCTGAGCCCTTGCTGACCCTTGTGCTCTCCCAAAAAGGAAGAAAAAGGGAGCAACAAACGCCGCCAGTTGCAAAAAGGAATTAGTGTTTTCACGGCCTGTATCTATAGGGGAAATGTCAGTGAAACACCCCCAACCAGATCATGTGACCCCCTTACGGTTGTTGTATGAATTTACAAAACAAAGAACTAATCAAAGGCTGGGAGAAGGAAAGTGGAGCCCACCACCCCCGAGTGTCCACTAACCACCTGCTTGTGGTTTTTATGAACCATGAAACTTTGATGAAGTCAGGACTTAGTAAGCCTGAGATCCACTTGAATTAATATAAATAGAGGCCCCAAAAACGTCTTAATTAACTGAAAACAAACAACCCATGGAAGGTTTGGAAGGCAAAGATCACAAGTTGGCTTGCTTTCAGGAGGCTCTAAACCACCTAACGCCTCCACCATCTTAGACTTAGTTTCCCAAATGACAATCACCCATGCATGAGCCCAGGGTAAAAGGCAATGCAGTAATTCAACTCTAAGAGAAGATGAGTGAGGTCTGCTTCTGTTACATCTGATAGAAACTTTAGAAAAATTTTAAGCCCAAGAAGCAGAGCCTCAAATAGTCCAAAACCATCAAGTACTTGCAGGAAAGTCAGGAATTACACCGCAGCCAGCAAACAGTGATGTGCTGAGATGGCTCATCACCAAAATGAATGATACCACTTTGGTTAAAAAAATAGGAACCATGGTGCACAGACAATGCACTTCAATACCATTAAGAGAAAATATCACACAAATCTAAATTATAACAAAAAAAAACATGGTTGGACATCTAATGTGAGGAGAGCTTCCAAATCTCCCAAAAAAGAACATTAATAAAAGCAAAGTGCACGCACCCAATATGTTACTACCACACTCCACGCTTTATGGAAAAACCTATGATATCTCCATAATGAGTTATACCATGAGGACAACAATAGGTAGCATAGGGTAGTTAAATATAGATAAAATCAAAAGTCTTACTGTAAGGAAACGAAGGTTGGGATTTTGAATATGACCAAAATCTTTGCCTGACCAAGATTACAATCTTTTTTCCGTCAAGGGATGATTCCTTATAGTGGATATGGAGTTATTATTCTATATATGATGACTACTGTGTGCAAATTCTCTTAACAAAAATTGTCAATCCGCTGGGTTTTGATTGGCATATTGATAATGTTTCATTAGGAATTGTTCCTGATAAAAAACAAGCATTTAACTTGCAATTTCATTTTTATAATCAAATTAGCTTTTAAGAGTCAATTGGGGTTTAACGCCAAATTGTCTAAAGGATTTATTAGTTGCTAGGCGAGTGATGCCGCCTTGATAGCAACTGGTGACTTAACATTTTGAGTATCATGACCTGCTGGTTCTGGATAAGAGTCCATTACCTAAGCAGGTTGCTAACCTGATAAGGGTGAATCGCTGGGGTTGAACAAAGATGTTGATACACGTTCATAGTTTAAATCCAGAGAAGGTTGCGTTTGAGTAGGGAAGAGAACATAATACCCTGATAAGGAAGGTCTTCTTTCACGCTACTTTGGAGGGTAAATTCAATGGCAATGGCTGCCGTTTCCAATTGGGGCGCCAACAGAAGATTTGAGCGCTTAATCTGCTATATATTCCCATGTAAATTAATTTATATAAGGCAGTATAAGAATTTATAATTCTCTAATTTAATTTAGCTTATTATACATTTGTTGTATGTTTTTAGGACTCTTGGGATTAGAGTAGAGAATCCATATATCCATGAGCTAAATATTACTATCTTTCTCCACGGTTCCTGAGTCAAGAGAAGAACTTTGAACCTATTCTTAGGTTAAGTTCTACAGAAGAAAGGGATAGAAGTTTAATAACAAGGCCACTGAACTAGAATTTCTGGATAAGTCCAAGGAGAGACCTCTAAGCCAGTATTGAAATTCAAGTCTTACGAGTAAAAGTTTGCTTTAGAACCTCTGAACCTGCTGCTAGTAGGTTAAGTTCTGTTGTTATCCAGAAGTTGCCAACTTCAGAAGAGAAGTTGAAGGGAAAGGAATTCCCTTGTTATCTGGAGAGAATAACCAGTACCTTCACCAGTGGGTTGAAGGATATTGTTGTGCCTTGTTGGGACTAAGGGTTGTAGACCACTTGTCCCATTTATTTTTAGGCCAGGAAACCTGATGTTCCTGGGTGCTGTATTATAAGTATTTTGCTTTCCTTAGCCATAAAGTGCTTTCTTGGGTTAAAGTCCTTATATTCAAAAATTTAACTCTTATTTCTTCCTATATAAATAGAGGAAGGCCAATTTAACTTAAAAGTGGCAAAAAAGCTTAAAGCTTATTGTTTATCATCTTTATAAGGTAATTTTCTTGGTCAATCTCCATGCGTACAAGCTAAGATCTATTTTTATTACCAATTACGGATTTGGTGGCAGGTTGTTCATTTTTGTTGGATAGAATTTAGTTGTCACATGAATAGGGTTTGAACCATGAGATTAGGAAGCTTCAGGGATCAATAGTTGATCATAAAAATTGGGGTTGATTTAATGTTAGAAGGCATTTGATTTTCATTGGGGCTTATCCCCAATAAAAATGTTTAACCTTATGTTTAGATTGGGATAGATTCCCTTCAGCTGGCAAATCCAAATTCAATTCATGTAGGAATCCTGACAACGCTCCCCTCTAGATCTTGGTGTAGGGAAAATGATGGAGAAAGCAACTATGTACACAGTTTATAACAGTAAACTGAACGACCTCTACAATTGAGTGTTTGTTTAACGCCTATAAATGACTTTGTAGGGCCCACCCTGTTGGTTCTCAATTTGTTATCTCGTCCTCCTGACCAATGGGATTAAAAAAAGACTAGGTCACGCGGTTGGAAGGTGTACAGAGGTTCATCTTTATCATTAAACCGACTTGTTTCTATACTAGTGGTAGTAGTAAAATTCTCAGAATCCAGGGCCTGAAGTTGAATAATCTTGTTGGCAATACTTCGCATAGTACTTCAGGTGCTTTGGGTTAGGCTTAGTCAAGCATATCCTGCACTTTAAAAGGCAGCTGGGGGTTTTTCAGTACAACTTTGGAAGGGCAACATCTAGAATATTTAATGATAGCTGATTATATAGGCCAGAATTGCACTAGTCAAATACTGGGGCCAATAAAGGGGGTCAGTCATACCCATTTTCCAAAGGGTTGCAGTTAGAATACCATTTGCACGCTCTAACACTCCATTAATTGCAGGATGGTAGGGGGTGAAAAATGCCTGAGTAGTTCTCATCAGTTCAGCTAAATCTTCCACCAGTGATAATCGGAAGTTTTTCCCCAGTATTGGAAAGAATTATGTTAGAGCACCCATGCTGGGTGATTATCTGATTATATAAAAAAGTGGTGGTAGCATTTGCCAAAACAAATAGTAGTGATACAGTATTTAGACACTTAGAGAAATGATTCACTGCTAGGAGGAGGAACTGATGACCATTAGAGGCTCGAGGAAGAGGTCTCACAATATCAATACTAATAGTATGAAAGGGTTCACAGGGGGAACCACTGGATGTTGAGATAAGGGATTAGGTCTGGCTTGATTTTTACATACCAGACAGGACTCTACACCTTGTATGGAAACAAGTATTACTTCCCAGTAGCATTGAGTCTTGAGCCACTGGTAAGTTTTCAGATTCCCCTCATGGCTGACTTGCTGATGTCCCTCTAATATGATGTCAGTTCAAGCTGAGGGTCGTATATAAGAAGCCATTTTTTATATACTAGTTTGTACAGTTTACCATTTTTTACTTGGGGGTTCACTGACTTTTTAAATAATTTTTAAAAGTCAGGTATTCATCCTTCCATAAATGCAACTGGGAAGAGGTCGTAGAGTTGATCCTCCTCAGGGTCAGTTAGTGTTAATATGTGAATCCTGGATAAGGGATCCACATATTGGTGTATTGGCCCTGGTCAATGAATAATGGAAAAATCGTAGTTTTAAATTATTAATGCCCAGCGGGCTAACCTCCTATTGGGATCTTCCATTTGCTGTAGCCATTGCAAGAAAGCATGGTCAGTAATTATAGTGAAATGTTTCCCATATAGAAAAGGTCGGAAATTCTTAATAGCCAATAATTCTGACAAGCATTCATGTTCTGTAATGCTATAGTTGCGTTCGGCTCTGGTTAGAGTATTGCTATAGTAGGCTATAGGATGGTCTACCGAGTTTTCTTCATGCTGTAATAGGATGGCTCTAATGGCTATATTTCTAGCATCATTAAAGAGAAGAAAGGGTTTATTAAAATTTGTGTGAGTAAGTACTGGAGAGTAGGAGAGAGAGACACGTAGCAGGTCAAAGGCCTGCTGTTGCTCTTCCACTGAAAGGGTATCCCTTTCTTCAAATATACTAGAGGATCATAAGTATTGGCAACGTGGAGAATAAACTGACAATAATATTACACCATCCCCCAAAAACTGTACATCTCATAGGGATTTTAAGGGACAACTTAAATAGGCCATAACCTTATTGTCCATCGTGGATACTCCAGTTTTACCTACCTTATGGCCCAAAAAATCCATTTCTCTCTGAAAGAAGGATCATTTTGATGGTTTAGTTTCAACGAAGCTTGTCGTAACTGCTAGAAAACTTGCTGGAGATGATCTATATGCTCAGTAAAGGTTCTCAAAGAACTGTAATATTGTTGAGATAAACTAGCACACATAAACGTTTCAAGTCACCTAAAAGTCCGTCCATGTCGCGTTGGAAGGTAGCAGGGGCGTTACATAACCCCTGCGGCATATTAATGCGCTCAATTAGTCCTTCACTTGAAATGAGTGCACATTTTTCAAACTTCCTCCAGTGACATATCTACTTGCCAGTACCCATTGGCGAGATCCATAGCCAAAAAATAGCGGGAACCTGACATCAAGCGTAAGGAATCATATATATGCGGCAAAGGGTAACTATATTTTCTTGTAATTGAATTGAGGCAGTGATAAAATCATGACAACGTGGTGGCCACAATCATTCTTCCATATTAGTGGGAGCAGGGAAGCCCATGGGCTTTTGGAAGGTACAAGTAACCTGGACTCCAACAGTTGCTGTAACAATAAGACCACTTGAGCTTCCTCAACTTTAGATTTCCTGAATGGCTGTAATTCGAAGGGAGGGTGAGTCTCAGTCTCAATTTTGTGGATTACTCTGGACATTTTATTAATCACTTGTCTAAGGAAAAACTATCACAATACTTCTTGAGGAGGTCTTTAACATTCTGACGTTCATTAGGGATAAGATTGATTCCAATTCTGCTTTTGAACAGAGCTATGGTGGGTAGGGGATCGAGTCCTAAATCATGTAATGAGCCAAAACAGATCACATCGGCGATATTTTCAATGGGACATAATTTTATGTAAGCAATAGGGTCATGCTGAGGGACTTGAATAGTTTGATTCTTTAAATTCCCTAATAAGACAGAGAAAGATTTCCCTTAGGCAGGATCCAAAATTTCCAGGCAGGTCAACGCTTCATTTATTTGAAGGGTTTGGGTGTCTACTTGTCTCCAAAACTTGGTTAGGACGGATGTGAATCATGATCTCCATATCCACAATCACTTGTGATCCAGAGGGTATTGTAATAGTATGGGGGGCATACAGAGGGATCCTATCTTTGGCATCCACAGTCTCAGAGGGTAACTTAATTTTCCTTTTAAGACTAAATATAAAACTATACAAATGGAGGACGGATATTCAAGGAGGCAGGTTCATTTTTTGGGGTCTCATTTACTCTTGACCAGGAGGTCAAATTTTAATGGGATTCAATATCCTAATAGGAAAAGGTACTTTTCTTTATGTTTAATGATGAAATTGAACTCTACATTAGTTGGACTCAAATAAGCAGCTTCTAGTTATCATTTTCTAAAGCAATAGCGGGAACAGTAATTAGGAGCCTTCCAAATTAGAGAGGTAAGGCAATGTACACCTTAATTGTTTTAGTCATCTGATTACTGGCTGTCCCATATTCAGCTTCGTGAATCAAGTCTGGAGCCATTTTGATTTTCTGAATAAGTTAGGAGGATATAAAGCTAACCAGTGATCCAATATCATCTATTGCCAAGGATTTAACCCTATGAACGACTACCTCTACTAGAACCAATGAAGAGATGAACTGAAAATTAATGGCTAGTAAACTTTTGTGTGGGAGTTGTAGCGAAGCAAGTGGAGAATTTTTTTGCAGCCAAGCTTGTGGCTGTTTGATGCAATTTAAAGGTTTTATCTGCCAGCGCTTGAATTTCCATAGAGGAACTGTCTGCCAAGATTTGTTTGGGTAATTGATTAACATAAAAAGAGGAAAGATGAAGTTCTTTATTTCCTTGGAAGAAAAGGAAACATCAACTTCTGCAGGCGCCGCTAACAAAAAGCATCCTGAGGTGCTGGTCATAGATTTAGAGATAGTACAAGAGTCCTGAGGCACTTGATTATCATCAGCATAGGGGCCTCTGGCTATATAATGACTAATGTTTTGCTGAGCTGCGTTGGAAGATGCAACAAGTGTCTATAGTATGGTTGTTTCCTTTTAAAAAAGTGCAGGATAACTCAGGGGTATTCTATTTGGGGGTGTAACTGCTAGCACTTGGGGCCAAGGTTTATTATTATTAAAACGAGGGGACCCAGTGGGTTGAGTAAATTGGCTGGAATCTCCAAAATGGTTTCTTTGATATGAAGGAGAGATTTTCAGTTATACTTCACCGCTTTAAGATAAAGTAGAATATTAGGCATATCATAGATGCCGAAAATAAAGCAGTGATAGCATCATCTAAATTAAGGTTTTTTCTGGTGACCAACACTTGAGCCTCAAGGTAAAAATAGTGAAAAAGCTCAGTGATGGTTTCTCCCCAGATAAGGCTTATGCTTATAAAAGTTTTTTTTTGGTTGGATAAGTATGGTCACCTCTAAATTCCTGAAGCAAGGCAGTCTTAGAGTCATCCTCAGTCTGACAATGCATTAGATGACGTACCATAATGTCTTGAGCTACACGACTAAGATAGTTAGTTAGGTTCTTGAGCCGTTGAGTGTCAGTGGCTTCTTCCATAGCACTTTCATAACAAAATAGGAAAGAAAAGATACTCCCTTCGCCTGAGACGTACTACTCTTTGAACTACAGTTTGAATGTGCCATAAGGGGGTCAATGGTTGAACAATGAAAATTGACACCGGGGGTGCATTTTCACCTGAAGAGGAACTGCTATTGTTGGGAGATACGTGAGGGTGGAGACCATCTGACTTTTCAAATCGTTGATATCTTCAAATATTAAATCTACCCATACATGGGCGGAATGAAGGGCTGATTTGGTGGCAACAAGTGAGGTTAACTGCTGAGTTTCGCTTTTTTGGCTCAATAGTTTCATCCCAAAAATTGGGTTGGCGTTTATCAATGGTGAAATTTTTTGTTCAATATCATAAATCACATCAAGTAACTTCGCCACAAATTTAAGGCGTTCCCAATTTAGATAGTGATCTAACGTCAAATTGTTATTGCTCATTGTATAATAGTTGCACCATAAACTCATGGCAAACCTGGCAGGGACACCAGTTTTGTCAGGACTATGTTGTATACCACTTGTCCTGTTTATTTTTAGGCAAGAAAACCCAAAATCCTGGTTGCTGGATTATAAGTATTTTACTTTCCTTGGTCAGAAAGTCTTATCTAATGTAAACTTCCTGGAGTCATAATTCTAACTATCTTTTCTTCCTGAATAAATAAAGGAAGGCCAATTTAACTAAAAAAGTGGCAAAAATAGGGTAAAATTTTTGCTCAGAATCATCGTTATAAGGGGGTTCACTTGGTCAATCTCCATGCATACCAAGCTAGGAACAATTATCATTAACAATTAAAAGTTTGGCGGCATGTTGTTCATTTTGGTCAAAATAGAATTCGCTTTCTGCATAAATTGGGTTTGAACCCAAGATTAGGAAGCTTTGGGAAAAATAATTGACCACATATATCATTGTTGATCCCTGATTTCAGAAGGCTGTGATTTTCGGTGGGGATTATCCCCAATAAATGTTTGGCCTATTTTTTTGTTAGATTGGGATCGTTTTTCCTTTTGCTGACACATCCAAACCTCTAATTTAAGGAGGAATTCTTACATGCCTGTTCAAAAAGAGAATCCAGAGTATGAGAAACTTTTGGTTATGAACTACTCAACTGGATAATAGTCTCCATACTAGTATCAATCACCCACATACTTATATGATTATTTTTTAAAGATTATTGGCTGCACATAATAAGAACCTGTGCAAGAAAACCTTGGGTTATGAAAGGAGTCTAATTCTAAAATAAAAAGTCTCAAGTTTACATATTGATTCTCATTTCTTTTTTTTTTGTACTAGATGGTCCCAACCCAAGGGGGGGATTCATCGATGTTATATTGATGCTCATTTCAAAGGAGATATATGATTAGCCACCAGTTCCCAATTTACACATTGGTGCTCACTACAGATGTAGTTTATTTTTCATACCAGGTGTTGAAGTTGGTGACGAAAGCTGAAAATAATAAAGATAAAATTCCAGCTGATAAAGAGTGAATTATGACGAAAAAAGATGAAGACTTTCTAGCACTTAATGGGAAAGCCGCTGATCTACATAAACTAACTTTGATGGGAAAGAAACCAGTGAATCAAAGTGGACAGACAAACTAAGAAACCACTATCAGAAAAGTGGCACAATTGAATATCTTACCTCCCAAATTCAGGGGAAGATGATGAAGAGAGATGTGAAACTTATGATGCCTCAAGAGGAGGATGAAGATACTCAAGATCCAGGAAAAGGACTTGCAGTCTAGATGCGGGACTATCTAGTGCTGCAAGAGAACCTGCTCCACCAGACATCTTCCTAAGATGAAGACTTTTAAAAGTGGTAGCGTAGGTTGAAACTAGGCCCTTTGGAAATAGTCCAGAGGTGTAAGGTGTTTAAATGAGACACTAGGTTAGATATTAGATGAGATTGAGATGGAGAGCAATCAATCCAGGTATCATAATGTAATACCAAAGATGAATGTTATTAAAAAGAAGTCAAAGAAAGCAATATATCCAGGATAGTTGAGTAAAATCACTTAACTCATAATAATTCAATTACTAAGAGAGGCATAAAATGATGAAGATGAGGATCATCAATTCAAGTTGAAATTAGATGAAGTATACGTTAATATACTAATCTTTATGATTAGGAAATCATTCCTGGATCCATAGGAGAAAACACTTCAAACATTAAAATGGCGATGAATGCCAATATTCAGTTTAAAAAGAAAAACTATAAGAGCAATCAAACAGAACTGAAAAGATTTTCATTTTGCTCGGTGTAACTTTCCAAGCAAAATTACACAAATTAATACCAAATCCTAATCACCTGTTGTATTTTTGCTCCAACGTTATTAAATTCTCTGCCAGATGCTCTAGTGTGGGGCAGTGGTGAAACTCTCCCTCCATTTTCTATCCAACAGGAAAATGTGCTTGGACTGGTTCACCCCAGTCATTCCAAACCCATGGGACAATTCGTTCCTCCCAAGGATTTTAACGCCCACCTTGCTCATACCCTAGTGGTACCTCGCTGCCCCCTGGTGCTCCCCAGGAGCAACATGTGCTATGGCCTAAGGGTCGAATATGGGAAACTATTCCCATACCACATCCAAGCCATTATCAAAATGGCACAGGCGGTGATGACACCCATATTCATAGATTTTATGACCCTATAAGGGGTATTTTGACATCAGTTCACCTGTGAAGCCAACGCTGTCACTGCATCAACTGTGCTCCTGGCATTCCAGGGCACCCTTCTTCCCACAACTCAAACCCAGCTCCCAGCGGACACCACTTTGGTGGTCCATTTGCTGGCTTGCCCACCCACCTCCCCCTGAAGTGCTCCACCAGGAGCTGAAGGATGGTTTGGAAGCCTATGGCTCCAACCTCATCTTACAATTTGTGGTCCCAAATGGGGCCACATGAATCGCTGGGCCTCAGGCATATGCCACAATCAGCCCTGAATTTAGTAAAATTGCCATGTGAATGCCCCCTCACACCGTTATTCCTTCAGCACCTGACCATCTGTTTAAGGCCCGCATTGAGGACGGGCGGATGATCTTCCTGACATGTTTTGAGTTATGCCACTCAAACAGCAAGTGCCCTTCATTAACCAATTCTGACAGATTGAACGACTCATCTGATGACCTCCAATCCGCCACCCACCCCATAAAAGTTCCGGTATGGGAAACAATCCTAACTCCCCCTCCCCCAAAACTGACAGCTGCAGCTGCATCTGCAGCCACCAATAAGCCTCCTCCTCGCCCCAATGCCACAAATTATTCCTCCAATTAAGCATCAGATTGGATCCCATTTTGATTCCATGCTTCTTCAAATGAATCAACCAAACCTCAACTGTATGCCAATTCCCCAATTTAATTCAACCAAAACTCATGGGAGTTATTATCTGAAATTGATGAATCAGGTAAGCTCATTGAAGAGCCATCTCTTCAAATTGAGAGGTTCATTACTGCAGAATGGGTGCCAAATACCCCCCTTGACTATATACCCCACAGCCAAATGCTGAATCATTATGCGGTGATCACCAGCTTGCAGTCAAAGCAGCTACAACACCAGATTGTCGCCCCCTTTGTAAAGCTGTCACCAAATCAGTGGCAATGCTCATAGGAGGAATCAATCTCCTGTTATCCCCAAAACTCTTACTCAAAAGAGTAAACTATAGTAAAACAGCTATTAAAAAACGCTAAAGATGCTATTTAGAACGTGGCAACTATAGCATGGAACCCAAAAGCTAAAATTACCTGAACCAACATTGCCACGTTCATTAAACTCCCAGACACCTACATTAAAGCTGAAAAAGCTTTACCCAAAATATATCAGTGCCTTTTACCTAGCTGGCAATTTCCATGAAATTCCAATTATTAGAGATATCGAACCACATGATGCAGATGCCCCAACGCCCTCACTGTCTGCCGTAACATGCACTCTACTATGGGAGGAAGAAGCTGCTGCCAAAGATGAGCCCTCCGACCCACCCTCCCCTTCCTCCATAAAGGGATAAGCAGTTTCCGCTTCCCAACTGGTTGGGTTTTTTTTGAAGTGTTTCACTCAATCCGCTCATTTGGGCGTTTTGTTTGAACCAATTAGTTACGTTAATTTTTAGTTTAGTTTTAGTTTTGGTAATTTCCATCCCCTGGTCGGCTTACCTCAAATAGATACAGCAATCAAACAGAAATGGTGATTGGCGATAAATTTGCTATTTGTGAGATACAAGGTCTTAAGTGCCAGTTGCTGAAATATGAATTTGAAGTTAGGACCTGTCAGAAAATGACAAGTTGGTAATGAAGGCTCAATGGATGGGACCATTTAAGAGTATCGCCAAGTTGGCAAGTGTTGCTATACACTGGGAGACATCATGGATGAATGTATAGTGAATAAGATTAATACTAAAAAATTAAAGTATTGGATCTAAAGAAAATAAATGAAATGTTCCTGGGGGACCACTAAACCAACAGGAGTTGGTTAAGTGCTGGTGTGTTGGTTAAGTCCCAGGGGGGACTGCTGAACCAGAAGAGATGGTCAAGTCCCAAAAGGGGGCCATTGGACTGAGATATTTGGTTAAGTATAAAAATAGAAAACTTAACCATGATAGCAGGTTGAGTTTGAAAAAAACCTCTGAGCCAGAGATGGGGAAAAGAAAGACTTATGAACATACTTATAGTTTAAGTCCCATTGTAAGAGAAAAAAATACTTAAACTATATAAGAAAAATTATAATAGAAAATATGTATGGCAAGAAAAATATATTAAATATCAATACTATTAGACCAAGATGAAAAATTTAGCAGTAGTCCCACCTGCTAAGGATAAGGAGGGGGATGAGTTATGATGACGAAGACCATTGTAATTGGTAGGAACAGCTCAAGTTGCTTTGGGTCCACTGAGAAGAAGTCTTGAGGCGCTTAGAAGAAAAAGGCATCAGTAGGATCAGTAAGGCTTTAATTAGATCCGCCACAATTAGTCTCTTTGAAAAAAGAGAACTCTGCTATGATTCAAAACGGAGAGTTCATCATGGGGAGTCCAGGAATAAGAACTCAGAAAAGCCAACTAAGATCTTGTAGATAATAAGAGAGTTGTTGAAGAAAAGACTGGGGGATCACGGTAATGTTGGATTTTAGGGTTGTTAGAGCTCGCTGGTGCTTGGTTATGCCTAAACTCCAACAATAAAGGGATGAGAACCACTTATGTTAAATATATAAATACTAATAATATTAAAGCTGGGTTTTTAAGGAATTTTATTAATATCATTAAGGGAATAAAAAAGGTACCCTCTAGGTATTGGACCCTTTAATATTTAAATGGGATCAAGAGTCAAGGGAAATTCAATGAGATATTTATAATAGCTTAGACTAGTCAAAATTAGGTAATATGAAAAAGTAGCCTATCAAAGCTTGGAAAGCTCACTTTACTTTGGCTGAATGATGGATGGGGAGATATTGTTTGGAAAGATGTATCCATGAGGTAAAGATTTGATGAATTTTAGCCAATTCCATTTGATAAATTTATTTCACTTTGGGGGACCTCAACCACGCCTATAAAAGGGAATGGTCCCCGCTTAGGTGTTGAAAGGAAGTTGGATGGGGCAGGGGAGAAACAGCTGATGGGCTCCCTCAAGTTCCCTCACATAGTCAGAGTAATCTGACTACTTGATTGTGGGTTTATTGCCCATATATTATTATAAATCATGTTACCTCGATTTGTGGGGTTCCACCAAGATTTGGCCAGGTTCTTTTGGACGATTACTAAATTATTATCATTAAATTCTATTTACTCATTGTCACGACTTGTAAATGTCTGATATTTCCTATATTTGGCCGAGTTTTACCCACAACATTATTATTCTGAAGCCTGAGAGGCAAATGTCCAACATTACCCCCTTCAAGAATGTTGGGGGGAAATATAGGGCTGAAGGAAGTGGCCATGAACTTGGTTGATGGTGAGTCTGGAAGTGAGGGATTTGATAAAATACTCATCCCCTCGCTTTTAAGTGATTGAAAAAGGCCCTTCTCAGATAGAGCCAAGCTTTTCACTTCTTGGAGTGATTTGGTTGTGGTAATATAGTATTAAGTTGGCTTCTTGTAATGAAGGAAGAGGGGCCCTGAGCTCATTTGCGGCTTGTCCCTCTTTGGCAACAGTCTTTGCTAGATTAGTCATGGCCTCTAATTGTAATTGGATGATGTGTTGGGCCAACTTTTTCATGGCTTGGTCAGGTTAAGTCTGATCAGAGAAAATACATGGCTAATAATGTTGGCACCTCATGTTCTTGCTCATATAACACACAAAAAGGTGACATCTTGAGGATGCAATGGTAGCTAATACGGTAGGCCATGAGGGCACTGGGCAAGTAGAGATCCTAATGTGAGGGTCTGAAGTTGCCACCTTACGTAAAATCGAGATCAGGGTCCCATTAACTCTTTCTACCGCACCATTTTTGGATGAGTTATAGGGGGCTAAGAAGAGTTGTTGAGCTCTCATAAAAGTGGCGAGGAGCTTTACCACATATGAAGTAAAGTTTTCCCATTGTCACATAGGAGGACTTGAGGGCATCCATGCTGGGTGAAGATGTACTGGTGTAATAAGGTAACCGTCGCTTTAGCAGTCTGAGCGTGAAGAGCAACATCTTCAACCCATTTGGTGAAATGATCAATACCAACCAAGATATAGCGATTCCACCTGTAGTTTGGGGGAGAGGACCTACCACTTCCAAACTTATAGTGTGGAAGGGTTGGTGGGGCGTTGTAGATTGATATTGATATGGGCCTTGAAGCTAGTTTGTTTTTTACAGGTCAGGCATGCCTCTAAGACTTCATTTAAGGTCTCCATGATGCCCTCCCAATAGTACCGCTCTTTTATCCACTCATAGGTTTTGCATACTCCGCCATTCCCCAAGATAGTGTGAGACTCTAAAATGACAGGTACTCACTCGGATGACTAGAGATAGGGCAACCAATTTACTCCTACTTTCTTATATAATTCCCTTTCTCTACCTTTGTGTTGTGGGAGTGCCAAGCGAGCACCTTCTTTACTGGTTCATTTTCATCATCCCACGCTTCAGAAGTCATTAGGAGGTCGTGCAACCTCTCTGCTTCACTATTGTCAAGGTGAAGGACAGGCAGCCGCGTCAGCCCATCAATGTTCATATGGCGTGTCCCAGCTCAGTGCTCAATGATCATATTGTAATGCATAAGCTTAAGAGCCCTGCGAGTCAACCGCCCAGTGGGATTTTCATATTCTGTTATCACTTTAATGAGGCGTGGTCAGTAATTACTTTGAATAATGTCTCATAAAGAAAAGGGCGATAGTATTTAACTGCAAGTAAGACAGCAAGGTACTTCTTTTCAGTGACGCTGTAGTTACGCTCAGATTTTGAGAGCATTTTGCTGAAGTAAGATATGGGATGATCAACTCCATTTTCATCCAACTGAGCC
>JAKSZP010009476.1:0-116067 GCA_022478985.1 Massospora cicadina | reverse complement strand
AACCTGGGCATGTTTTGCTTGCACTCAGCGTTGGTCTAAGGTGTGTTTCAGGTCAGGAAGAGCCTGAAGTTTCGCCTTCTGGCCTCCTGTCGCCCAGCCTTATCTTTGGCATTAATTCCCACTATTAAGTCATCCAACCATGACAGTCACATTTGAAAGATGACACTGGCCAAAGAGTACCAGTGAGCATATCAATCCAGCACCAATGTTGGTTTCACCAAGAGGGCAAAGAATATTAATTAATTGAAGAGTCTAACTCTAATGATAGTTTTGGATTGTGCCATTAAGGCAAAAAATATAAATAAATCTGGGGGACTGAACCCAGTGAAATTGAATATGGGAAATCTATATGGTATCCAGTGTGGCAGGGCCCCCGTGTCCTGGCCATAGGCACTTTCAGTCACCCGCCAAATGAAGCGATTCTGAGCCAAGCAGATTTTAGGTGGGTGGAACAGCTTAATAGCAAAACTTAACAGGTGTTAATAGCCAGCAGAAGGTTGTTTTAGTGTCAATTTAATTACAAGATTTTGTTCCTCCAAAATCAGTTGGGTTTATAACTCCTTCATTTATACATTTTCCCTTATTCCCAAGGCCTTAAGGTAACTGTCTCTACTAGTACAGTTTTTGTTCAATTCTTTACCTTTAGTTTTCTAATAAACTACCCTATCCCAAACCAAAAAAATTTTTTTATTAAAATTTTCCAGAATTTGCCATCTTAGCAACCCCAAACTATATTTTTAAGGTTGTATCATGATTGGGCCCTAGTGGCTGTTCTCACCATGCTGCTCCCCACCTTTGTCAATTAGGGATATCACATGCATGACCTATTGGGGATATCCCCATTTGCCAACACTCTCTGGCAGAAAGATATGCCAAAGATGTTGGAGATCTTATCTATCCATTGATCAAGATTTTATGATTTTGCCACCTGCTCTATCACTAGTGGCCCCATAATAAATCCTGGGCCCGCTTTTGTACCTGATTAGTCCCTCATTTCTGAATCCTCAGGCTCTCAGGGGCTATTACTAGTTGCTTTTCAGGTTGATGTAGATGACGGCCACCAGTCATTGTCATCTGTTTGCTTCCCTCCTGTCTGTTTATCAAGTTGCTCATATAGCAAAGTCCTTAGAATTCTGTTTTATCTTCTGGGTGCCCATGCACCCTGACTGGCAGGCCAGTCTCAATTTTATCTGCCAGTTTTGATATAATTGACTAATCTATGGTATCTGCAATTTCTGCCCTTCTGTTCAAGTTAGGCGAAGGATGGTTTTCCTTTATCAGATGAACTTTCAGTTAGTGCTTTGCTTCATGCTGTTCATTTAGTCAGCTGTCATGCTTATGTGTTGCTCCCAGGTGGCAGTGGAGGATTTTATCAACAGCCATTTCATCCCCAAAAATTCCAGTCTCAGTTTCAGCCCACCCTTGGGGGGTGGGTTCATCCAATCCATTTGTCAAGGTTGCCAACCAGGTGCTCAATGCTCTATGATGTGCAAGTGCAATTCCCAATTTCCCAAGCAAGTTTTCTACCATGACAGATACCAAATGGACTGTCACTTTGTTGGATGCAGTTGAAGGTGATGCCTGCCATTGGGTGTGGGGTATCCTGTGCTCAGCTAATGAGGCTGGGGTTTTGACCCCCATGATCACACAGGTATCATCAGCATTGCAGGCACTGGTGGCAAGATTGGTTCAGATGTTTTAATTATTTTCTCTGAGTGCAGATGTGTCTATCCTGGCTTCATACATATAAGCTTTCTGTGAGTAAGCCCCTGCACTTGGCCTTCAGCTGGACGTCATTATGGCAGTATTCCATGCTGCCTTGGATCTAGAATCTGCTAGCCATGCCATTTGGGACACACCAATGGACTCAGTAGACCAAATGTGCATGAAGGTGACTTTTATCAGTGCCACACTCTGCTGAATGTCCCCTAGGGTGAGGGATCTTATATCTCCATTGGCATATCCTGTAGGGGACTCCCAAGTCCCAGTTCTACCCACACTCATGGAATTCAAGCAATAGGATTTAACAAAAGTGCAGAGCTACCTATCCCCAAGGGTGGGTCCAAACTTGTGTTGGCTCCCATAGATGAGGCACCTCCTGCAACTGAGCAAATGATCATCAATCCATTGATTCCTCAGTTGACAGATGCCCAGCATGAGGAAATCGTGAAACAGTATCTTAAACTGGGCTCCAACTCCCTGACCAAACAAGTTTCCCTTTACAACCTAATGATTATTACACTCAGCTGGCGGAATCATGAGCCCTTGCAATAAAATAAGATTTTTCTGATTTTTGTTACCACTGGAAATCCAGATGGGTGCGCAGTAAGTGTCATTTGAGGCCTTGGTTGACATGGGTGCAGCGGGAAACTTCATGAATTTGTAGCTGGCACAGAAGCTTGAGTTGTACTTGAATGTAGGGGCATTAGTGCTGGGCGCATCATCTGCTCCAATATTGTCCTTTAAAGTGTGACAGCCAATGGCCTTCTCAGTGCATCAGTTTAGTTTCTGTGATCAATTTGCAGTGGTGTCTCAACTTCTATACCAGTTATTCTTGGGGTGAGCTGGTGGCAGCGCCAGCAGGTGAAGATCCATTTATAGGTGAGCTAGTTAGAGTAAGCTGGGGCCTCCTCATGGCACAACTGGGGAAAGCCCATGGAAACATGGGTGAGTAGCTAACACAAGAACTCAGAGAGGCAAATTGGACTATTCCTGTAGTGGTCTGAAAGAAGTGCAGGATGGTAGTGATGACTGTGCCAACCTGTTCTTGTGGGTGTCTACCATTCCCTGAGGGGAGAATATGGCAGGAAGGGGGGTACAAGTTGGGCATGGCGCCTGTAAAACAGCCTCCCTACAAGATGGGGTTGCACGGGTGCAGACCTCAGGACAAAGGAGGGGCAACCCTGGTTGGCTGCACTTTTGTGCATCTGCTTACAGTAATGCTGCAGTTTGTCAAATTGGCCTGAAGCTTGGCTAGCTGCTAGTTTGGGTGACTGAGCCAAATATGGAAAAACAGATCATGCAAGAAAACTACAGCAGAATTTAAAGTATTAAAAGGCTTCCTGGACAAAAAGGGGCCAGAGAACAGAACTCCACTAAAAAAGCAGATGGCAAAGGGGAGGGCTTCAGCTTCTCTCCCTTCAGGGGCCTTAAAGCTGGGGGTCATTGGATCTTGTCTCACACAATGGGGATGAGAAGCATATTAACTGTCCTGGCTGGTGCAGATGAGCTGCCCCGTACTTAAACATGGCGGGAATGTGTCAATTTAGGGGTAGTATGAGCTACACCCAATCACGGTCATGTCCACATTTGGTGGTGCTTAGGTTTTCACAGCCCTAGTATGGTGGGGGCAGTACCCCAGGCCTTCATCCCACAATAGTTGTCTGCGCTAGGAGCCCCTTGGGGCTTTTTAAGACTCAAAGATCCATTTAGACTCAAACATGATGTTTTTTAATTACCCAGGTGGAAGGCAGGTTTCCCCTTATGACACTCTTACCACAGTGCAGGCCATAGCTCCATCATGACACTTGCTTCTCCCATGGGCGTTCCATCCAATTCACCCCCATCGTTGGTGAAGACTGTTAAAATTGGGATCCTGAACAATTTCTCAGTTCTTTGAACAGAGTGTTCATTGTCCTAATTTTTTAGGTATTTAAATTTAATCAATTTGATTTTAATTAATCTTTTAATTAACTTATTTGATCCAATTCAATTTGAAATGGAGCATTTGTTAAATAAAATTTGATTAAAGTTTAATTAATTATTGTGATCATCCATTTTTAGGAAATTTGCTTAAATCATAGTTGCATTGAGGGTCTTCCTATGAATTTTTGAGGTCATGTAAACTCTTAAACTGTAGTGCATTGTGCAGTACCCTCAATGCATCAATTTATTACCTTACACCCCTAATTATTTGAGGTAATCTTTCATCAATTATTATAGTATAGTTAAACCAGTCTAGCTAAGAGTAAACTTAAGCTATCATAAAAGGATTTTAAAACAACTTGATCTTTATTTTTTAGACTTAGCTATGTTTATTTTGAGCCTGGTACTTTTAAATTTAAATTTATTGTGGGGAAGGCCGACCATGGGACAGAAACTTCCGAATATGACTCAGGAAAGATAAACTTAGTACCAGGGGAGGCACCCCAGAGAAGCGATGCTATCTCTTGTTGCCAGCGGGAACGCCACTTATGGGGAGGGGGAGGGAACGTGTGAAGGGGCCGTAGCCACTATTGAGCACGTGTGGAGGAATGGGTCTGATTTGATGAACCAGACTGGGAACCAGGAGGAGACCAGCTGTCAGCAACGCGGTGGGAGATATCCAAACATCCATGCTTAAAAGTGGTCCACCAAATGAGACCGGAATCTGTGGACAGCTTCTGGGAGGGTGGGGATGGAGCCAGCGATGGCATCCAAGACAATCGTGTGGATAGTCCACATGGCGATTGCAACCACCAGAGCACGGAGGTTGGTGGAAGGGGGGAGGCCATTGATGAAGCAAACATATCTCTTGACAGACTGAAGGGATGCGTTTGATCCTGGCCTAGAAGACGTTGGACTTCACGCCATATCACTTTAGAGGTGGGACACTTCTCCAGGAGGTGGAACAGCGTTCCATACTGGCCACACACGACACAGGATGAGTGTAAAGCGTTAGAGCGCTCAGCTGTACGATACATCTGCCTCAGGCAGCGCCACACATGGGAGCGGACTTGAGGCTGCAACAGAGGATGGTGTGCGTATTTCCAGATAGTCTTTTGGGTCTCAGTGGAATAAGGGATGTCCATCATGTCCAGGTAGTCCACCCTGGATAGGACTTGGGGTCGAATGGGGATCACGCCATCATGGATGGGTAGCCCCTGTACCTCTTGTGTGAACTGAGGAGAGGGGCGGCCTCTTCGGGTTGTATGTCCACTAATACAAATTCTCCATCCTGCACTTCGCATGGAGAGTAGGATTCGTTTATAGTGGGTTTTAGTACCGTGAGGACCTGTGGCCAATGTGTGTGATGCGAGGTATTTCATCAGGGAGTGGGGTTCAATGGATTGTTGAGGCCCAAGGCTCAGGAGAAGTTGGAGTGGGCCGCGCGGGACCAGTGTTGGGATGGGAGTGTAGGAGCGGTGACAGCCGCGATCCAGGTGCCCAGGATCTTGGCAGCATGGGCTTTGAAGTCAAGCAGGCCCTTGCCACCTTGATGATGAGGGCCAAACATGACCTCTAGCCATACTGGTGGAGGGCGGCCTGACCAAAGCCATCCTTGTAGCAAAGTATACAGGGATTTGAAGAAGCTTGGGGAGAAGGGGATGGCGTGGGCTCCAAACCAGACTTTGGATAGGAGCATAGAGTTGGCAAGAACAACCCTGCCAGTGAGGGTAGTAGGGTGGGCTCTGAGAGAGGCAATTCGCTTCATCACGTTGTCCAGTATACGGCACTCCATTACTGCTGACGCATATCCGCCTGCCTCCATCCACACGCCCAGATGGCGCACCGGTCCTATGGTAGGACGTGGCATGAAGGGGAGCACCAGTGGAGCGGTGTGTGTTGAGTTAGTAAGGCGTGGACGTGGGCGAGCAGATGGGCCGGGTTGGGAACTACTTGCTGGGGCCCAGCAGTTCTGAAACCGACCAAGGAGGATGATTTCAGTTTTGGAGGTGTTCAGTGCCGCGTTGCTTACCCGGGAATATTCCTGGATGAGGGCTTCAAGCGCACGTGCATCTTTGTTATTAGACACCTCCACCACGCAATCATCTGCAAATTCCATCATCTTGACTGGGGTTTGGCCTGGCACATGGACCCCAGTGAGGTGGGCATTCACATTTCGCAGTAGTGGGTCAAGGCTGAAGTTGTATAAGAGTGGGCTGAGGGGGTCCCCTTGTCGCAGGCCCCTTTCTGGGTGGACTACATTCGTTAGGAAGCTGGGGCCATGCACTGCCATTGTCGCAGATTCTGTGAGCAGCATCACCCAGTCTATGAAGCAGGGGGTAGGCGGAATTGATGGAGGCAGGCCCTAAGGTATTCCCAGTTTACTCTATCATAGGCCTTTTGTTGGTCCAAGAATACAAGTGCCCCAGAGGCTGTGGACTGACATACATTAGCCACAGAGTGCACGTTATCCCAAATCGACCTTCTGGGGATGAAACCGAATTGTTCTGGGGAGATGGTGGCAGATGCTACAGTCCCTAAACGGTTAGCCATGATTTTTGTTAAAATTTTGGTGTCTGTGTTTGTTAGAGAAATGGGGTGCCAGTTGGTTAAGTCAAGCTTATCCCCTTTCTTGAAGAGTGTGACAGTAAAGGCCTCATGTCCTCCTGGTAGGAGGCGCGTTTCCAACAGGCTTTGGTTGAGTGAGGCTAGCAGCAATGGGGATATATATTTGAAATATTTTTTGTAGAACTCATATGGAATGCCATCTGGGCCTGGGCATTTTCAGTTTGGCACACCGCGAATGGCTGTCCATAATTCATTCAGAGTAATTAAATTCATTATTTCCGGGTATTGGAAAATGGTGCAGATATGAGCTCGGTCAAGAAATTCTGCCATTTTGGCCAGCTGAATTGGTTCAGCTTGGTATAACTTGGAGTAATATTTTTGCATTTTGATTGCCACTTTGGCCGGCGTGTCCACAATGGAATTATCCAATCTTTGCACCTGTGTGCAGGCCACGCTCTAGCGTGGTGAAAATTTTTTTAAAGAAGTATGCGGTGCACTTGTCACCTTTAGTGATGCATGTGGCCCTGTATTGGACACAAACCCAATGTTTGTGTTGCCTTTCGAGTGCGTTGAGGTGGGCGGCTGCCTCCACCCACTTCCAGCCCCATGAAGGGCTGTATCCTGTGGCTGGAATGTTGGACTCCAAGTGGGCCAATTCTGCCAGCGCACGCAAGATAACCGCTGATGTGGCTCGAGAGCATCTGGAGGAGAGATGGTGATAGTGGCGGATGGTGTCCTCTTTGAAAGTTGCCCATGTGGAAATGGGGTCCGCGCAAAATGGTGCAACAAACAATTTTGCCAAAGTTGCCTCTTCCACCCATGTGGAAAATCCTGGCGATGCGAGCTTGGGGGGGCAGATTTTGCATCAATGTGGGGCCTTTGCAACTGTGATGGGTAAGTGGTATGTTATCAAGACCAGTCAGTGGTCAGAGAATTCCATTTTCGTTGTTTTGAAGTGGGAGATGTGGGGTTAGAATTTCGCCAGCATTAGAATAAGGTCGATGCGGGTCAAGACCTTAATTGGCCATTGTGGATGTGGGGATGCATCATGTTTTTGAGCAGTGGGGCATGTCACGGCAGCGCATCCATTAACCCAAGGGTAGCTTTTAGAATGCGTAGTTCTATGTGACCCTGTGGGGCGTGGGGTGAGGGCGGCCACCGGTCCGTTGGTGAGGTTAGCCAACAGTTCATGTCGCCAACTAGGAAAGAATTGGGGGTAGCAGAAGGGATTTGACCAATGAGAAAAATTCCTGATGCTCGTGTGCACCATTTGGGGCATAGATGTTGACGATTGTATGTGCAACGTCGGCCCACAAGAAGGTGATGACGAGCACTCAGCCATTTAGGAATGTTTCTGAGGATATGAATTTGAAAAAATTATTTTTCTGAATTAGCACCCCACAGTGCTTCGACCAAAAGGGTAGGGATGGGAGGAGCATTGTTTTCCAATCTTCCTCGGAACCTCATGGACAGTGGGACTCCTGGATGGCCAGGATATCCATGGGTAAATTGTTTTGTAAAAAACTCAGTTTCCTAGCCCGGGACAGGGAGGCCTTGAGTCCAGCGATATTCAGCATCCTGAGAGTGAAGGTTTCCCCCATCGCACCTTAGGTGCGAGGGGGTGGGACCCCAGGCCCACCAGCCTCTTCAAGGTCCCCACGGACTTTCACAGCAGCATGGGTGTTAGCAGCAACGCTATTGGGGTTTTTGTTAATTTTTGCGGAAAGAGTCGCATTGGCTTTGGCCTTCACTTTTTGTTTTCCCAACGTTGGACGAATTTTTTGCGGTGCAGATAAGTTTGGTGCACCATTGAGCAGGGCAAAATTTTTTTTTCAGTTGGGATAGGTCCCAAGTCAGTTTTGACTGGAGCTTGGGTGCAGCGATTGGGTGAGATCAAGTGTCCATTGGATCCTCAGATTGAGTGGCCCACTTGGCATGGGCCTCCCAATCTGATTGGGTGATGGATTCCCAAGTCGCTTCCACCGCGAAGGTCTCCATGTCCTCCTGGCATTGTGAGTGTGGGATGGTGGTGTTGGCCTTGGCCACTTCCTTGGCCGTGGCCCTATGGGCCTGCTTGGCCTTCTTCCGCCCCTGCGGGGAGATGGGCTTTACCAATAGGTAGCAGCCTTGTGCTCCCCATGGGAAAGCCTCCTTGGTGCTTGCGGTTGGTTTGTAGTGCGCCTCTCCGCTGGCCATGGCCGCCAAGGGGTGCTCTTGGAATGTGACGCCCTCCTTGATGGGGCATGCATGCGCCTTATGGCTGAACGCGTCACAGTGGGTGCAAATGGGGGGCGCGCTGTCCATGGTTACCCAGAATGGGTGGGTGGTATGCCCTGCGATGTCAATAAAGGTGGAGCGTGGGATCTGGGTTAGGTCCTTTGCGATCTCCTCAGTTGGGGTCAGAACTGTGATGGCTTTGCTGGTGCACAGGTGTGGCATCAGCGTGAAATGTTGCATTTTGAAAGATTGTATTTCGCCATATATGGCGAGACCATCTTTCAGGTGTTGCTCCAAAATGTCACGTTTTACCGTAGTAGGCAAAAAGTCAAACGTGAGGAAAATTTGGTTTGATTTTGTCCATCTGGTGCATTTGGTTTTGATGACCCGTTGCACTCGGGGAGGTCAACCACTATGTGCACCGCTGCAGCCTCGTCTGCTGCTATTTTGCTTTCAAAACCTAGGTCCAGCCAACCACGCGACATGGAGTGAGGTGCAATGTACACCGCGGGCAGGAAAATTTTGTGTACATCTTCACAAAATTTTTCCCATAAGGCCATTTTTTGGATGTCCAGATACACACGGACTCCAAATTCCACCGACAAAAGTGGCTGGGAGTAAGGCGTGTTGATATACTGGTTGCATCATGCTTGCCATGCGAGTATCTCCGGGGAAATTGTGACTGCCAGTTTTTTGAGATTTTTTTCTATTCCGCTGGATTCTCCGGGGCGTTTTTGAATGTTAGAGGCCGCGGGCCTTCCACCTGCTCCTCTTGCCTTGCTTGCCCAACTGCTCCCAGACATGGGCGCAGACTAATCTCCTCTGTGAGATTATCAAACTAGATTTAGTCTTGAATCAAATAGGTTGCAAAAATGTTTGCAACGAGAAAAAAAAAGTTCTGAACTTGGTACTTTTAAATTTTAAATTTATTGCAGGGAAGGCCGACCATGGGACGGACACTTCTGAATATGACTCAGACGAGACAAAACTCAGTACCAGGGGAGGCACCCCAGAGAAGCGATGCTATCTCTTGTTGCAGGCGGGAACGCCACTTATGGGAAGGGGAGGGAACGTGTGTAGGGGGCGTAGCCACTATTGAGCACGTGTGGAGGAAGGGGTCTGATTTGATGAACCAGACTGGGAACCAGGAGGAGACCAGCTGCCGGCGACGTGGTGGGAGATATCCAAACATCCACGCTTGAAAGTGATCCACCAAATGAGACCGGAATCTGTGGACAGCTTCAGGGAGGGTGGGGATGGATCCGGCGATGGCATCCAAGACAATCGTGTGGTTAGTCCACATGGCGATTGCAACCACCAGAGCACGAAGGGAGGGTGGGAGGGGGGAGGCCATTGATGAAGCAAACATATCTCTTGACAGACTGAAGGTATGTGTTTGATCCTGGCCTAGCAGACGTTGGACTTCGCGCCATATTACTTTAGAGGTGGGGCACTTCTCCAGGCGGTGAAACAGCGTTCCATACTGGCCACACACGACACAGGATGAGTGTAAAGCATTAGAGTGCTCAGCTGTATGATGCACCCGCCTCAGGCAGCGCCACACATGGGAACGGACTTGAGGCTGCAACAGAGGATGGTGTGCGTATTTCCAGATAGTCTTTTGGGTCTCAGTGGAATAAGGGATGTCCATCATGTCCAGGTAGTCCACCCTGGATAGGACTTGGGGTCGAGTGGGATCACGCCATCATGGATGGGTAGCCCCTGTACTTCTTGTGTGAACTGAGGAGAGGGGCGGCCTCTTTGTTGTATTTCCACTAATACGAATTCTCCACTCTGCGCTTCGCATGGAGAGTAGGATTCGTTTGTAGTGGGATTTGGTCCCGTGAGGACCTGTGGCTGATGTGTGTGATGCGAGGTATTTCATCAGGGAGTGGGGGTTTGATGAATTGTTGAGGCCCAAGGCTCGGGAGAAGTTGGAGCGGGCTGCGCGGGACCAGTGTTGGGATGGGAGTGTAGGAGCAGTGACGGCCGCAATCCAGGTGCCTAGGATCTTGGCATGGGCTTTGAAGTCAAGTAGGCCCATGCCACCATGATGATGAGGGCCAAACATGACCTCTAGCCGTACTGGTGGAGGGCGGCCTGACCAAAGCCAACCTTGTAGCAAAGCATACAGGGATTTGAAGAAGCTTGGGGAGAAGGATGGCGTGGGCTCCAAACCAGACTTTGGATAGGAGCATAGAGTTGGCAAGAACAACCCTGCCAGTGAGGGTAGTAGGGTGGGCTCTGAGAGAGGCGATTCGCTTCGTCACGTTGTCCAGTATATGGCCCTCCATTACTGCTGACGCGTATCCTCCTGCCTCCAACCACACGCCCAGATGGCGTACCGGTCTTATGGTAGGTCGCGGCACAAAGGGGAGCACCAGTGGAGCGGTGTGTTTTGAGTTAGTAAGGCGTGGACTTGGGCGAGCAGCTGGGCTGGGTTGGGAACTACTTGCTGGGGCCCAGCAGTTCTGAAACCGACCAAGGAGGATGATTTCGGTTTTGGAGGCGTTTAGTGCTGCATTGCTTACCTGGGAATATTCCTGGATGAGGGCTTCAAGCGCGCGTGCATCTTGATTATTAGACACCCCAACCACACAGTCATCTGCAAATGCCATCATCTTGACTGGGGTTTGGCCTGGCACATGGACCCCAGTGAGTTTGGCATTCACATTTCGCAGTAGTGGGTTAAGGCTGAAGTTGTATAAGAGTGGGCTCAGGGGGTCCCCTTGTCGCAGGCCCCTTTGAGGATGGACTACATCCGTTAGGAAACCTGGGCCGCGCACAGCCATTGTTGCAGATTCCGTGAGCAGCATCACCCAGTTAATGAAGCGGGGAGGTAGGCGGAATTGTTGGAGGCAGGCCCTAAGGTATTCCCAGTTTACTCTATCATAGGCTTTTTGTTGGTCCAAGAACACAAGTGCCCCAGAGGCTGTGGACTGACACACATTAGCCACAGAGTGCATGTTATCCCAAATTGACCTTCTGGGGATGAAACCGAATTGTTCTGGAGAGATGGTGGCAGATGCTACAGTCCCTAAACGGTTAGCCATGATTTTTGTTAAAATTTTGGTGTCTGTGTTTGTTAGAGAAATGGGGCGCCAGTTGGCTAAGTCTAGCCTATCCCCTTTCTTGAAGAGTGTGACTGTAAAAGCCTTATGTCCTCCTGGTAGGAGGTGCGTTTCCAACAGGCGTTGGTTGAGTGAGGCTAGCAGCAATGGGGATATGTATTTAAAATATTTTTTGTAGAACTCATATGGAATGCCATCTGGGCCTGGGCATTTTTGGTTTGGCGCACCGCGAATGGTAGTCCATAATTCGTTTGGAGTAATTAAATTCATTATTTCCGGTATTGGAAAATGGTGCGGATATGAGCTCTGTCGAGAAATTCCACCATTTTGGCCGGCTGAATTGGTTCAGCTTGGTATAACTCGGAGTAATATCTTTGCATTTCGATTGCCACTTTGGCCGGTGTGTCCACGATAGAATTATCCGATCTTCACACCTGTGTGCAGGCCACGCTCTGGCGTGGTGCAAAAATTTTTTTGAAGAAGTATGCGGTGCACTTGTCACCTTTAGTGATGCGTGTGGCCCTGTATTGGACATAAACCCGATGTTTGTGTTGCCTTTCAAGTGCGTTGAGGTGGACTGCTGCCTCCGCCCACTTCTGGCCCCATGCAGGGTTATATCCTGAGGCTGGAATGTTGGACTCCAAGTGGGCCAATTCTGCCAGCGCGCGCGATATAACCGCTGATGTGGCTCGTGAGCGTCTGGATGAGAGATGGCGATAGTGGCGGATGGTGTCTTTTTTGGAAGTTGCCCATGTGGAAATGGGGTCCGCGCAAAACGGTGCAACAAACAATTTTGCCAAAGTTGCCTCTTCCACCCACGTGGAAAATCCTGGCGACGCTAGCTCTGGGGGGCGGATTTTGCACCAATGTGGGGCCTTTGCAACTGTGATGGGTAAGTGGTATGTTATCGAGACCAGTCGGTGGTTGGAGAATTCCATTTTCGTTGTTTTGAAGTGGGAGATGTGGGGTTGAAATTTCGCTGGCACTAGAATAAGGTCAATGCGGGACATGGACCTTAATTGGCCATTGTGGATGTGGGGACGTGTCATGTTTTCGAGCAGTGGGGCATGTCACGGCAGCGCATCCATTAACCCAAGGGTGGCTTTTAGAACACATAGTTCTACGTGACTCTGTGGGGCATGGGGTGAGGGCGGCCACCAGTCTGTTGGTGAGGTTAGCCAACAGTTCATGTCACCGATTAGGAAAGAATCAGGGGGTAGCGGGAGGGATTTGACCAATGAGAAAGTTTCCTGACGCTCTTGTGCACCGTTTGGGGCATAAATGTTGACAATTGTGTGTGCAACATCAGCCCATGAGAAGGTGACAACGAGCACTCCGTCATTTAGGAATGTTTCTGAAGATGTAAATTTGAAATTTTTTTTTCCGAATTAGCACCACACAGTGCTTTGACCAAAAGGATAGGGATGGTAGAGCATTGTTTTCCAAGCATCCTCGGAACCTCGTGGACAGTGGGTTTCCTGGATGGCCAGGATATCCACAGGTAAATTATTTTTGTAAAAAACTCAGTTTCCTAGCCCAGGATGGGGAGGCCTTGAGTCCGGCGATATTCAGCATCCCTAGAGTGAAGGTTTCCCCCATCGCACCTTAGGTGCGATGGGGTGGGCCCCTGGACCACCAGCCTCTTCAAGGTCCCCACGGGCTTTCACAGCAGCGCAGGTATTAGCAGCAACGCTATTGGGGTTTTTGTTAATTTTTGTGGAAAGAGTCGCGTTGGCTTTGCCTTCACTTTTTGTTTTCCCGACGTCAGACGAATTTTTTGCGGTGCAGATAAGTTCAGTGCACCGTCAAGTGGGGCAAAATTTTTTTTTCAGTTGGGATAGGTCCCAAGTCAGTTTCAACCGGGGCTTGGGTGCAGCGATTGGGTGAGATTAAATCTACCATCGGATCCTCAGATTGAGTGGCCCATTCAGCTTGGGCCTCCCAATCTGATTGGGTGATGGATTCCTGAGTTGCTTCCGCCGCGAAGGTCTCCATGTCCTCCTGGCGTTGTGAGTGTGGGATGGTGGTGGTGACCTTGGCCGCTTCCTTGGCCGCAGTCCTAGGGGCCTGCTTGGCCTTCTTCCACTCCTGCAGGGAGATGGGCTTTACCAATAGGTAGCAGCCTTGTGCTCCCCACGGGAAAGCCTCTTTGGTGCTTGCGGTTGGTTCGTAGTGCGCCTCTCCGCTGGCCATGGCCGCTGAGGGGTGCTCTTGGAATGTAACACCCTCTTTAATGGGGCACATGTGTGCCTTATGGCCAAACGCGTCACAGTGGGTGCAAATGGGGGTGCGCTGTCCACGGTTACCCGGAATGGGTGGGTGGTGTGCCCTGCAATATCAATAAAGGTGGAGTTCGGGATCTGGGTTAGGTCCTTCGCGATCTCCTCAGTTGGGGTCAGAACTGTGATGGCTTTGCTGGTACACAGGTGTGGCATCAGCGTGAAATGTTGCATTTCAAAAGATTGTATTTCACCATATATGGCGAGACCATCTTTCAGGTGTTGCTCCAAAATGTCACGTTTTACTGTAGTAGGCAAAAAGTCAAACGTGAGGAAAATTTGGTTTGATTTTGTCCATCTGGTGCATTTAGTTTCGATGACCTGTTGCCCTTCGGGGAGGTTGACCACTACGCGCACCGCTGCAGCCTCATCTGCTGCTATTTTGCTTTCAAAACCTAGGTCCAGCCAACTGCGCGACATGGAGTGAGGTGCAACGTACACCGCAGTCAGGAAAATTTTGTGTACATCTTCACAAAATTTTTCCCATAAGGCCATTTTTTGGATGTCCAGATACACATGGACTCTGAATTCCACCGACAAAAGTGGCTGGGAATGTGGCGTATTGATGTACTGGTTGCATCGTGCTTGCCACACGAGTATCTCCGGGGAAATTGTGACTGCCAGTTTTTTTAGATTTTTTTCTATTCCGCCGGATTCTCTGGGGCATTTTCGAATATTAGAGGCCGCAGGCCTTCCGCCTGCTCCTCTTGCCTTGCTTGCCCAACTGCTCCCAGACATGGGCGTAGACTAATCCCCTCTATGAGATTATCAAACTAGATTTAGTATTGAATTGAATGGGTTGCAAAAGTGTTTGCAACGAGAAAGAAAAGTTATCTGAACCTGGTACTTTTAATACAGTTCTTTCTATCCAGTGTTCTGGTAAATAATGTGATGCCAACTGCCCAGGCCCATTTGCCACCTTCAAACCAGAACCACTTAATGAAATTATTATTAAATAACTTGCCAAAGGGGAACCTTTCACCAAGATAGCAAACATTCCAACTATCATGTACCACTATGCACCCCTTTTCCTTCTAGGGTATATTTTGGTGTACATGATTTTAAGTCGTTTCAGAAATCATTTAGGATGCTACTCTCACCTTGCTTACCTTGCACAAAATCTCATAGTGGCTGTACCAGTGACCGCAAACCTAACTAGATTTATTTAAAGGCTTTTTTAATTTATATCATAATTAAAGTCACCTCCAAGCTGGTGCCTTACACATACCATGATATATTTGATTTGGAAAAACAAATCTTCTTCTGCTTCACTCTGAGTATGATTTAGTGTTTCGCTTGACAGTAGCCATGATTAATATTAACTGTCTTCTGTATCCTTACACAGTGGAGGAGGACAAAGCTTTGGAAATATGGTTGGACAACATGCTCAATAAGGGGTTGGTATATAAGGAAACATACCATATTGACTCGCTTATTGTTTTCACTTGAAGGCTGATGGGATGCTGCGGCCTTACATTGATTATGGTCATCTAAATAATATCACAGTACACAATATATATCCCCTCCCCCTTGAGCAGACTCTCAGCCAGGCAATTATGAAGTCCTAGGTGTTTTCTAAACTCAACCTCATTAATGACTTTGACAAAATTTGAGTAGCTAATGGCCAAGAATAGTTACCGCCATTCTGACTAGGAGAGGCATATTGCAGTCCTGGGTGATGCCATCCAACCTGAAGAATGCTCCGGACACATTTCAGCATATGGTAGATAATGGGCTGGGGGACCTTAGTTCCACCTTCACGGTGGCGTATATTGACAAATCCTTGTCTGTTCTCCACACCTGAGCAGCATAAAAAACTAAAGGCGGTGCTGGCCACTTTTACATGGAAGTACTCTATGTCAAGCTGTCAAAGTGTAAGTTCTTTTGTGAAATGATTAAATTCTTAGGTATTCTAGTCCTGAAAGATGGGTAAGTCATACTCCCCAGCAAGCTTGAGGCCATACTCAGATGGCCTACCCCCACAACCCAGAAGCAGTTTCAGAGCTTCTTGGGCACCATCATCTTCCTAAAAAAATTTCCCCAGCCCTTTCACAGCTGGCCATACCACTGCATCTTCTTATGGAGAAAATGTGCCATTCTTCTAGATGGAGGAGTGCCAGAAGGCATTTGAGGCCATCAAGCAGGTGTTTTTGTCTCCTCCAATCTGAAGCATGCTGACCCTGCCAATCCAATATTATAGTGTATGATGATTCATCCAATGCAGTGTGGGAGGTTCTGTTGCAGGAGCATGATGGTCTGGAACATCCAGTAGCTTACTTTTCCCACAAGTTTGCCTCTTCCAAACAAGCCTGGGCTACCTATGATAAGGAGTTGGACACTGTGGTATGGGCTCTGACCAAATGGTGGTATCTTCTGTAAGGTGCTCAGCATGAGGTAACTGTGCAGATCAGTCATCAAACCCCTTGTACTTTCATAAGCCACATAAATTGGTGCACCATCAAGGGTGGATGTATCATGACATTTGCAGCTTCAATTTTAAGTATAAATTTGTTAAGTGAGCGTTGAATGTGCTTCCTGAATTTCTGAGTCACAATACTGTGCTGTTTCCAGTGGGTGGATGAGCAAGAACTAATCACGGTTATCCCACCAGCCCAAATTTTAGCTATTGCTCCTCCCACAATTTTAGTGGTGAAAATTGGGTCAGACGCAACCCTGGTTTTGAGGGTCTTAGCAGCTCAGATGGCTTTTGTAGAGGGTCTAGAGTTATTGGATCAGTTGGCACTCCTGATGCATAAGCGGTCCCTTTATTCCTTGGTGGAGGGCCACATTCAGTTTAGGGTGCATTTGTGGGTGCCGCCCCTTTTCTGTGACAAAGTTATCCGGTCACACTATGAATCCCCTAAAGTAGGGCACCCTGGAAACAAAAATTGTCTTGATATAGTTAAGAAAACATACAAATGGCTAGGCCTGTCCAAGGATAACCCATAATGGATCACAAATTGCGAGATGTGTGCGCGGGCCAAGTCAGACCATTCAGAGAAAAGTGGGCTCCTTCACCCTCTGCAGAAGGCGGAGGGTCTGTGGACTTTAGTGTCCATCAAATTCATTGGCAATCTTCCCAGCTCTAATGGGTATACTGCTATTATGGTGGTAGTGGATCATTTCACAAAATTCGCCTTTTTCATTCCCTGCTCATCTGCCATTACCTCTGAGTAGATGGCTAAACTCTTCATGGCCCATGTATTCTTGATCTTTGGATTGCCACAAGAGACTGTAAGTGACCACAGGCACCAGTTTATGGCACAATTTTAGAACAAACTCCTCATGATATTGAAAATTATGCCATGCGTTCAACATCGTACCATCATCAGTTAGATGACCATAGGAGCAGTAGTCAAGTTTTTGAACAGTAACTTCAGCGTTATGACGTGGCTGATATGGACACCTGTGTGGAAGATCTTCTGATTGCTCAGTTTGCGTATAACAATGGAACACATTCATCAACAGAGTTCTCGACCTATGAAGCAATACTGGGGTACAAACCTTTGTTCTCAGTGTGCCCATGTCTTCATCCTATGGTACTGACCTCAGCTGACCATGCTCAACATATTTGCACCAAGTCTCTAGTTCAGAAACACCTAACCAAGGCTATCAGAGACTATAAGTATTTTATGGATTGAAACATCTCCTGACACATGATACTATGGTGGACTTGCATTTCATGTTGGATACGCGCCACTTGCATATGCAGGTGCCTTCCCGAAAATTTTTGAGTAAATGATTAGGCCCATATGGTAGAGGAGGACCTGGGCAACGGGGCGTTCCACCTGAAGATCCTGCCCCACTGAAAGCAACACTTCATGTTCCACGCATTGCAGTTATCCACATTTAAGGGGTGATTATATTAGAGCCTGAGCCAATAGTGATCAAGTGGTTAGAGGAGGCTGAGATTGATGCTTGCTTAGCTTCCTGGCGGTCGCGCCATTCAGTTTGTCACAAAATCGACCATGGTCTCTGCTAGTATGCCAGGCCAACCAGTATGAATACTGGTGGCCCTTTGCCGTTTTGCCTTCATTGGCGTATCAACCCCTACAAGTCCTGCGTCCAACCCACCAACTAACCACCAACGGCTTCACCTTTAGCCCCAAGTGTCCTTGGCGTGTGCCCTGGCAAGTTCTGCCCCCTTCCTGGGCGACTCAGGCACTTCCACGCTGCCCCACACTCACAACCCTTCACCAACCCATCTGGGCATGCCCTGGAGAGTCCATCCCCCCTTTGTGGGCAGGTATGGCACTCATGCGCTGCACCCTGCAGGTTGGCGGCCTGTCAGCGCATCCGCTGGTAGCCGGCTGGCCAGGTTCCCGCTGGTTTCTCATAGGGAGGAGGCATGGTAGCTGGCAGTGCCAGCCACTCCAGGTGTGATCACCCGCGCCTATCAGGGATCCCCTATCCTATCTACTTCTACTAACAGGTTATTAGCCAATATTAAATAAAAGGAAAATTGGTGCAAGAGAGATGTTTATTAGGAGGGAATGAACGACTGTTTATACTACTTTCAGGGATACTGCGCCCAAGTACTCTTTGGCCAATTAAATACTGGATAACCCATCAGCCTCTTGATTCCAAACCTCCGTAAGATCGTAAACTTATTCATTCATACTTCATAGCAATTCCCTCCAGATCCACTCATCTGATCACCAATAATAAATTAGGTAATCCATCCTCATCATAAGTTGCTGGTCGATTGTATAAAAATTCATAATTAAATAGGACTTTGAGCATTCTCAGCATGAGTTGCCTGTGCTCTGAATTAGTCAGCAGCAGAACCATTTTTGGACAGTTTGTAACAAAATTTATTGGCTTTCCACAAGAAACTCCCACAACAATCTGAGGATGGCATTTTGGCAGCAAACGCAGCTTCTGCTAAACCTAAACTCGATTTAATAAATAACATTAAATAGTATCAAACTAGGTGATTAGCTGGCAATTACGCCCAACTAACCATAACCCCTAATTCAGATACTATCAGAAGGATCCATCTGGTTAAAATCCCAACTTTGCCCTCCACTTAACCAGATGGTATCCTTCAGCGTGACCTACCCTGATGGTGGGTCAAGACCTCCCAGCGCCCTCCCGAGGGAGCGCTGGCCTTAACCAGTGGCTTTTGCCACTCTTTAACCAAACCTCCAACTACTCAAGCAGCCCACTAGCGAGACCCCCTGTAGTGAGCACCACTGTTGCAAAATCGACCTTGGTATCCACTAGTGTGCCAGGCCAACCAGTATGAAGACTGGTGGCCCTTTGCTGTTTTGCCTTCATTGGCATACCAACCCCTACAATTCCTACATCCAACCCACCAACTAACCACCAATGGCTTTGCCTTTAGCCCCAGGCGTCCTCAGCATGTGCCCCAGCAATTCCTGCCCCCTTCCTGTGCAGCTCAGGCACTTCTTCACTGCCCCATCCTCTTAACCCTTCACCAACCCATCTGGGCATGCCCAGCAAGTCCATCCCCCTTCTTGGGCGGCTATGGCAACTCCTGCACTGCACCCCGCAAGGTTGGCAGCTATGCAGCATCCACCATTGATGGCCAACTGGCCAGGTTCCCTGTGGTTTCTCATAGGGAGGAGGCATGGGAGCTGGCTGTGCTGGCCACTCCAGGCATGATCACCCGCGCCTATTGGGGATCTCCTATACCACCTTCCCCACTCTAGTTGCACTAAGCTACTTCAAACAAACCAAACAATGGGCAAACGAGAGATGTTTATTAGGAGGGAATGAACAACTATATATACTACTTTCAGGGCTACTGCGCCCAAGTACTCTTTGGCCAATCAAATACTGGAAAACCCATCAGCCTCTTGATTCCAAACCTCTATCAGATCATAAACTTCATTCATTCATACTTCATAGTGATTCCCTTCAGATCCACTCATCTGATCACCGAATATTAAATTAGGTCAATCCATCCTCAGCATAATTCGCTGGTCAATTGTATATAAATTCATAATTAAATAGGACTTTGAGCATCCTCAGCATGAGTTGCCGGTGCTCTGAATTAGTCGGCAGAACCATGTTCAGACAATTTGTAATGGATTAATCGGCTTTCCACCAGAAACTCCCACAATGATCTTTGGATGGCATTTTGGCAGCAAATGTAGCTTCCGCTGAACCTAAACTCGACTAAATATATAACATTAAATAGTATCAAACTAGGAAATTAGCCAGCAATTATGCCCAACTAATTGAAAAGCCTTAATTCTGATACTATCAGAAGGATCCATCTGGTTAAAATTCCGACACAGTTCAAATCAGGTAGCTTGGAAAGGTTTCCTGGCCTACAAAAAACAGTTGGATCAGTTTTCTGGACTATGTCATTTGATATGAGCTGGTGAAGCCTTCCACGCCTCCAACCTTAATTCTCCTCAGCCACCCCAGAAGGTCACCACGCTGATGGTAATCATGCTCCTGAAAGCCCACAAAATTATCGCCCTGGATCAACTCTCTGGTGGTGGTGCTCCTCCTCTTCAAAGAGGAAAGGATAATTTAAGTTCAAAGGGAGCATCCCCTGCACCTTGACTGGGAGGTGTAACAGATCAGGCGGCAGCTGATCTGCACATTGCATCAGATCAGGTGGCATTCAATCCAAATATTGCTTTATTCCAAAGGGCCTCAAACTTGAGGAAGTTGGAGCTAGTGAGATTCGACATCCTGAAACAAAATGCATCTGTGAAAATATAATGTCGGGCTTACACATGGCATGGATGATGATCTGGTGGGATGTGGAGTCTTTGCAAGTGATGTGCTGGACGGTGTTCAAGAGTGACTAGCATAGGAGGGAGCTTACTCAATACTTTCAGAGCACTATATATTGGAGGATGTTATGGCTCTGAATGGCCAGTTGCATCTTATACAAAAACAGAAAATCAAATAAAAATCACTTGCTAACAAATAGATATTAGTTTATCAAAATTATAAAAAGTATTGGATTAAAATTATGAGCTCAACCAGTGAACTTGGCGTTGGCATTGTTCTCAGCCCTTTCCTGGTCCCAGATCCTGCTGTTGATGTGCAGCGTCTTGGGGGTCAGTGATGCGGGAATACATGGCAACAACAAGGCATGTTGGAAGGGTTTGGGGCTGGGCTTTGAAAGGCCTGTCCTTAGTATGGTCAGCGATGTGGATCTCACTTCCCAATTCATTCATGGCGTATTAGCGTGAACCCACCCGTTACATTAGACGCAACCCAAATACATTTTTGTCAGTATTGTGGGGCCCCAAGAAAAGGTGGTAGCCCTGGGAGGGGAGGAATGGTATCACCATGTTCTGACAGTGGTGATGGTGAGTTTCTCACTAACATTCATAATAAGAGATTTGGTTCAAGTATGTGATGCAAGGCCTGTGAAGGTGGTGGAAAGCCATGGAGGTTCTACATCTCCAAAAGGTTGGGAAGCATTGACCATGGAAGATTTGGAGAAGATTCACCAATTGGTGTTTCAGATTTGTTTCCAGGTGCAATTGGCTCAAGTGATGGGAGGAGAGACCCCTTTCTCATTGCAGATTGCACAAATTGTGTAGGCATTACCCTTGGACCTGGATGGGTGGGTGCAGGAACTGATTGAGGAGCAAGGTCACCTCCCAGGATCCATGGATGAGTGTGTCAATTGGATCAACCAGGCTGCATGTCTGGATGAAGCGCAGGACAAGGCGTGGTCAGAATTGCTGACGGTGTCTCAGGGGTGAGGATTGGTTGAGAAATATGGGCGGATTTTCTGACCTTTATAAAGCAGCACAAGTATCAGATTTGCAATAATCGCAAATGTTCCAAAAGTAGCTGTAAGCAGATATGTTGGCCTCTATGGCAGCTGCTAAAGTTCAGAGTACATTGGCTGAAGAAATTACGTTGGCAGTACAGGTTGAGAAACAATTAGCCTTAGCACAAAAACCGGTGGGAGGATTCTATGTCTCCAGGAAGGGGCCAGTCGCCCGCTGTGGCTCTTAGAGGTCAATAAGGTTGGTAGGATAACCCAGGAAAATTGTGAATATCCATGGAGGGTTCCGCCAGGGAAACGTTGAGGATTCAGGGAGAACAGGAGGTCAGGGACCTGGGAATAGTAATAGTTTCAGACCTACCTTACCTGAAAATTTGCAATCTGAGAATGCTATAAACATTAAATATACTTCTTCACTTTATCCTCAGTTTTTTATTCTGGTGGAGTTGTATTTGCAAGTTCAGACAGAGAAGGTGTTGGCTCTGGTGGATACAGGGGCTGAGGAAAACTATGTGGAATTCGCCCTGGAAGAACGTTTAAAGTTGGGAATGAAGATGGGTCCTGAGGTGGTGTTTGCCGATGTGTCAAGGAGAGCTCCCTCATGGCGTTTGGTGCCTTGGGTAGTTGTTCAGCAGAACCAGTCTTGGTTCAGAGAGGGATTCTGTGAAATCAGAAATCTGGCCCATCCTGTGGTATTGGGGATGCGATGGTGGCATCATTTCCAGCCCCAGATTGATTTGCCGCATAATACAAATAATTTGAATCTACAGACGGGGTCTCAGATGGAATGAAAGATGGAGGTTGGGAACTGTGTATTGAGTGGATGCAGGAATTTGGGTGGAATGCAGGAGGTAGAGTTATCAGCCAAATATAGCAACTTTGTGGGTATAAAAGGTTCTATTGGGAACTCGCCTTTTTCCCCTATGGGTTCTTTTTTTTAGTACTAGATGGTCCCAACCCTAGGGGGATTCATCGATGTTCCCCTATGGGTTCTTTTGCATTCTCATTCCAGTTCAAGGAAGGTTTGGAGCTTCCCAGGAGATGTACAGTATACCCTCTTAATGAACAAGCGAAAGAAGCATTGGAGGGCCATGTAGAATCTATGTTGGACTAAGGTTTAATTGAACCTTCTAAGTTACTGGTAGTGTATCCTGTGTTACTGGTGCCAAAAGCGAGTGGCAACTATGTCCATGCATGGATTTCTGACGTTTAGTCACGGTTACTGAGCCTGATCCATATCCAATGCCTTTTTTGGAGGATATTCTCCCAATGGTTACTGGATGAACCATTTTTACAAAGCTTGACCTCATGGATGCATTCAATCAGGTACCAGTAAGACCGGAACATCAGCAATACACAGCGTTTAAGTGTCACTTAAGGGTGTATCAGTATCGTGTAATGCCATTTGGTCTTAGAAATGCACCAGCGGTGTTTTAGATGATGATTGACCATGTCCTTGGAGGGATGATTGGTCAATGCTGTGCCACCTATATGGATGATATCTTGGTGTTTTTGCAGTCCCAAGAGGAACATGTCTGAGACATCCGGGAAGTTTGGGCAATTGGCTGGATGGGTCTGAGATTGAAACCTTCCAAGTGTGGATTCAATCAAAGTTTGATGATGTTCCTAGACAACGTGGTTTTCCAGAATGGTTTGGGAGTATGTCAGGATAAACTGCATGCGTTATGAGCATGGAAGGCCCCTACTGATCAAACAGGGGTGCAGAGTTTTTTGGGGGACATTGAACTTCCTATGTCAGTTTGTGAAGAATCTATCCCAAATGGCCTTACCTCTCACGCATCTAACACAGGATGTCCCATTCGTGTGGGTAAGGAAAGAGGAGCGGGCATTTGTTTACTAAAAATAAGTTACTTACCATGCCTGTCTTGTCCCACCCAGATCCCAGGAAGCCATTTGTGGTAGATACTGATGCTTTAAATTATTCTGTAGGTGCAGTGTTAATAAAGAAAGGGGAAGACGGGCTTGAACACCCCATGCGTTATTTTAGCCACAAAATGCTCCTCACAAAAATGGATTATCCAATATACAATAAGGAACTGTTGGCGGTGATGGTGGCCTTGCAGGAATGGCAGCACCACCTGCTCTATGCCTGACACCCTTTCATTATTTGAACAGACCATAAAGCGTTAGAATATTATTGGGAACCAAGGAAAATGAACCAGTGGTAAGCCATATGGCATGAGTGCTAGTTTTAATATAACTTCTGGTTAGAATACAGGCCATGTTTGTCAAATGTCCTAGCAGATTGGTTAAGTCAAGACAAAGGATTAGTATATAAGAAGGAGGAATTGGAGGAGATTAATACTGCCACAATGTTTTGACTGGACCAATTTGTGATAATTGAGTGTGGGGAAAGTGAGTTGAGGGTGGAAGTCCACCAGAAGCAAATAAGGTCAGAATTTGGCTGGTGACTGAAGGCCGAGATGAAGGAGGGATGGCCGCACATGTGGCATAGGGCCTTTATGAAGAGGCGTGGGGAGGTGTACCATGATTCTTGCACATGGGTGCCCAATCCATCGTTACAATGGGAGTTAATATGGGTCTATCATGATCATCCATTGGAAGGTCTTCTGGAAGTGGAGAAGATGGTGACTTGGTGTGATAAACTATTTGTGGCCAGGCCTGCATAGGAATGTCAAGAGGTACATGGGGAAGTGTTTGGTATGTGCAAAAGCGAAGCCCTCAAGGGAACCGCCATTGGGTAAGTTAAACTACTGCAGATACCATGTGCGCCATGGAGCTCAATTAGCATCAATTCATTAATGGGTCTTACAAAGGTGCAGGGGAAGGATGCGGTTATGGTGGTCATGGATAGACTGACTAAATACGCTAAGTTTTTCCCACGCACCAGGAGTTTTTTTTGGCAAAGGATGCAGTAAGGATCTTCATTGATGAAGTGTTCTCCTGACATGGATTACCTGAGGAAATAATTTCAGACTGAGGTCCACAATTTGTCTCAAAAGTCTGGTCAAGTTTTCTGAGAAATTTGAAAATTAGGCCTGGTCAGACCTCAGCATACCATCCCTAATCTGATGGATAAACGGAGAGGGTGAATCAGATACTTTAGCAGTATCTCCAGTGTTACGTTTCCAACCAGCAGGATGACAAGGTTCTGTGGGTTCAGATGGACCAGTTTGCTTATAACAATCATTGTCAATTGTCTTTGGGAATGACTCCTTTTTTTGAAAATCATGGTTTAAATCCCAGATTAAATGAGGGGTCCATGGGAGGAGTGTGTCAGGGGGCAGATGAGATGATGCATACAATGGCGGATATTGTGAATAAGCTAAGAGAAAATTTGGAGTGGGCGGTGGCTTGGCAGAAGTGACAGGCAGATCAATGAAGGGCGTTGGATCCAGCATTTGAGCCTGGGGACTGGGTATTGGTGGCGGCTAAGAACTATGCTGTTCCAGTTAAGAGTTGTAAGCTGGGACCAAAGTTTTTGGGCCCATGCCAGATCATCTGGGCCATTAATAGGGTTGCTTTTGAATTAAGTTTGCCAATAGGTTCCAAGACCCATCCAGTGATTAACGCTTCCCAGTTATGGGCATTCAAGGAAATAGGTCCAGATTGACTGGTACCACTAAACCCTGGGGAAGGGGATGTTCCAGAATATGAGGTAGAATGGATATTGGATGTGAGATGGGTGAGGGGCTGGCAGCAACTGCTGGTGAAGTGGAAAGGCTATCAGGTGGAGGAGGCGACATGACAGATGAAGGAAGACTGAGAACAATGCCTGGAGAAGGTCCAGGAGTTTTGGGCCTCACTGGGGGTGATATAATGGATCAGGAGGCACCTGATCCATACATTGCTTTGGATTGGGTGGCGTTTGATCCAAATGTTGCTTTATTCCAAAGGGCCTCAAACTTGAGGAAGTTGGAGCTAGTGAGATTCAACATCCCAAAGCTGAAATGCATCTGTGAAAATATGATGTTGGGCTTATGCACGGTGTGGATGATGATCCAGTGTGATGTGGAGCTTTTGCGAGTAATGTGCTGGACAGTGTTCAAGAGAGCCTAGCGTAGGAGGGAGCTTACTCAATACTTGTGGAGTACTATTTATTAGAGGATGTTGTGGCCCTGAATGGCCGGTTGCATCTTCTATGAGAAAACAGAAAATAAAATAAAAATCGCTTGCTAACAAAAAGATATTATTTTATTAAAACTATAAAATATTGGATTGAAATTATGAGCTCAACAAGTGAGCTTGGCATGGCGTTGGCGTCGTTCTTGGTCCTTTCCTGGTCCCAGAACTTGCTGTTGATGTGCAGCGTCATGGGGACAGTGGTGCAGGAATTCATGGCAACGACAAGGCATGTCAGAAGGGTTTGAGGATGGGCTTCAGCAGGCCTCTACTTAGTATGGTCAGCAACGTGGCTCTTACTTTCCAATTCATTCATGGGGTATTGGCGTGAACCTACCCATTATAGGAGGCTTACCTATTTTTTTAAGATATAAAGGGCCTAAAAAGGTGGCCATCCCCTAATCGCCCAGGACAATCTTGCTCATGAGATGGATGAACAGTGAGTGACAGCCAAGCCTTTGAGGATTCTTCCTTCCCCATACTATCTAACCACAAATGAGCTTCTTAAGAAATTTAGGGAGGTGTGTACTGAGTTCACGGTGGGAAGAGATGCTGGCCAAAGGGTGCTGGTGAGCACATCACTCCAACACTGATGTTGATGTCCATTGAGGGGGTGAAGAATATTATCAATTGGAGGGTCCAACTCCAAAAATAATTCAGGCTGTGCCGCTAAGGTGAAAATATAAATAAATTGGGGGTTGAACCCATGAAATCAAATATGGGAAATTCATTTGATACCTAGTGGGACAGGGCCCCTGTGCCCTGGACATGGGTGCTTTCATTTTTCCACTGAACGAAGATACTCAAAGCCAAGCAGAATCATAGTGGGAGAAAAAGTTTAGTGGGAAACTTGAGTGAGAGTCAGATGGCCAGCAGAAGGCTGATTCATCATAAAGTTAGTTACAAGATTTTGTTCTTCCAAAATTGGCTGAGTAAGTAACTCCTTCATTTATGAAATTTCCCTTATTCCTCAAGCCCTAAGGCCTTAAGGCAACTGTCCCTCATTGTTATGGTTTCTTGGGATTTTTGCCCATATTCCTAGCCTGCTAGATTACCAGGAATCGCTAGGGGATAATTCCATAAGGTGAGGTGAATTGGAAATTATTTGGCCCGAATTTTGAAGTAACTATGTTTGGGAGATTCCAGGATATTCGCCTGGTCATATCCATTAGGGATTGATCCAAACAAATACTTAAGATCTCATTGGGCGGAGTTGTCAACAAAATAGGGGCATCTGATAGTGATTAACTATCATGTGTACCAATTGGGATTGATCAGGTTTCATCACTGACTGAATGGGAATGAGTAGCAAGATGTGAGGTGAGTGATGCCGCCTGCAACTAGCGAATCAATCAGTTGGTGTGTGACCTGCCTTAATGGGTAATAAGTCCCACTACCTAAGCAGGTCATTAGCCAAATATGGTTGGTTCACTTGGATCAAGAGGAAAACGTTGGGGACACGTTTTCTGACTCTTTACGTTTAGGTCTCAAGGATGTCCAATGACGGAATCCTAGCTAGGATGGGGAAGACCATTGCTGCCAAATTGAAAAGGGGTGATTCAATGGCAATGGCTGCCATTTCATCGAAGAGGCTTCAATTGAGGGTTAGTTGACTAAATCCCATTATAAATTCACTAGAATTCACTCCTAATAAAAAAACCAGAGTTTAGAACAGAATTATATAGTTCTATAGTTTTCATCTGGTATAAAGTTTAAAAGTAGTAAACTATCATTTTTTTATTACTAGATGAGTAGTAAACTATCATCAGCTTTCAATTGCTTTATTCTTCTCAAGGATATTATTGCTGTGTGCAATAATTGGGAGACTCTTAAGGAAAAGAGTAAAGATCTGAGTGGGGATCTATAGAAGAAGGAGAAACAATAAGAGATTGCTGCTGACTGTGTGTTGGACTGAAGAGACTGTCACCAGGGAATCTCAGAGAAGATTGGGTTGGACAGAACAAGGGAACGAATCTAGATCACAACATTTTCAAGTATTTTTAAGTGGGAATACTGGTCGAGCGTTGGGCTAAGATATAAAAATTCACACTCAACTATAGATAATAGTCATAATACTATTATCAACTGATAATCTAATATACTATACAATGCAGATGAAGTGCACAAGAAACCAAACCTGTGCAATAAAATTTTTATTGGGGTTATTTGCTGATAATAACCCCTCCAGTAAATTTTTACAAGTTGGTGCTCACTACAGGGGTGTAATTGAGTTGAAGAATTTATAAGAATATCGTACAAAGACAAGTTACGCAAATTGTGGATGAAGTTAGCCACTGTGAATCAGAATGCCTTAAAATCAGCAGATCGTCAGGAATTCGCAGCCTTAGAAGAACAAGTCACCAAGATGGAGGAAGGGATCAATAATGTTGCAAGTTTCAGAAACAAGTTACTTGGATAAGTAACTTCGTTGATGAAGAAAGAAGGGGACCTAGTTTGATAGGTCTTATATCTGTAAATGGAGCAAAAAGTGGATCGCGTTCATTTGAGAAAATTCAGCGTGGATATAGAGCAACTGATCAAATAGGTGGAGGAGCTTAAAACATATAAATGCGGTTGTAGCCAGATACAGCAAATGATGCCAAAGAAAGAAGTCCTCACACAATACTTGGGAAGTCAAATACACCAAAGAACATTCTGCCCCTTTTGTTGCCATTTTGGAGAAGACGCCCAAAGTCACTCCTCAAGTGAGCCATGTGGCCAAACCTAGAGAATTGGCTAGAGATAACTCAGAGGAATTTAAGGCAATGCCAAAAATGCCAACGTTCCATCAGGATAACGCTCCAGCATTTTTCTGACTGTTTAATATGACAGTGTTTGGCTACAGGGATCACAAAAGGCGTTGATGGTCATGAATTGCCTAGACACCGACTGTCAGAACTCAATGTTACCTCACCTTGAGGGAGACAGCTGGTCGTATGCAGAGGCAGAGGCAGCTATCATGAAGGAATTTGGGAGTCTGATGCGCATGTCAAAGCGTAAACAGGAGTTTATGGAAATCCAGTTCCATAAAGAAAAGTCTTTAGCAAGCTTCACGGACCAGTTCTAACAGAATTCACAGATTCTGGTTGGAGCGAAAGTACTGGAAAAATTTGACAATAGAATTGCCTTTCAAGCGGCCCCTCACCCTATCGCAATTTGCATTGCATGATGTCTTCCATGTTTGCAACGGAAATAACTACCTTGCAAATGGTAGATAATTTGAAGATTTTGGGAGCAACATTTGATGCCCAAAATAAAAGTTTCATATCTAATCTGGTATGTAATCCAAATCCCAAAAATGGGAGCAAAGGTTCAAAATGAGATGAGCAACCAAACCATGCTGGGGAATAAGCCCAAAAAATTTAGATGGTTGAATAAGAAGGAAAAGGTCTGCTACCAATGTGGTGGGAAAAGACATTTCGCCATGCACTGTAAGAAGCCAAAGGATCAAATCAACGTGGTCTAGGCGAAAGAGTCAGCTGCCACCAAGGAAAACGGGAAAAGGGCCCACAGCCTAGACGGGGAACAGTCTAGAGCTGCAGAGAAGCATGTTCCTCCTGACATCATGACTGAGGAAATTGATATCAGTGATCTGTTCATGGATGATGATGTACAGGATCAGCTATATCAAGTGGTCAATTTGGATGTAAATGCTGTGACTAGAGCCAGGGCAAAGAGAATTGACCCTGAGATAATTAAAGAAGTTGCTTGGCTGTACACCTGACAACTGGAGGATAAGATTTGAACCGCCAAGAATCCTGAAGTTTTATCTGAAGTCCAATTAGTTGAGACCAATTTGTCGATCCCCCTCAGCACATTAAAGGAATCATTTTCTGATTTATCAGTGCAAATTATTCACACCCTCAATTCATCTAATAACGCCGCTATACACTCAGTAAACACTATATTGCAATACTCCAAGTGTATGTATATAGACATACAAGTGAATCAAGTGTAGGTGAGGGCGATTGTCAACAGCGGAGCACCCATCAACATTGTCTCAACCAAGCTGGTAAAGAGGATGAAGATCTTGCTGGACTTGGAACATAAGAAGGAATACAGAATAGCTGGGCTGAGAACCACCATCTCCTATGGAGCGTATATAGCGCTTTGCCACTATGATTCAGGTCATTGGTGGTATCCGCACCAGCAATATTTTTTACCAACTAAAACTATGACATTCTGATTGAAACAGAGTTTCTATGAAAATACGGAGTTAAATTTAACTTTGAGGATATTATGTTGACCATATTGGGTCAGACGTTATTATTGGTATATAAGAAGGATGGTGAAGCTCTGCTGAATAGGAGAAACAACTTCATCAATCTAATATATAATGATGTCATTATACCAATTCAGTACCAATTAGTTGGTAGGAAGCAATGAGAAATGCCAGCGGAAATCCTAGAGAACTGGGGAATTCCACTGAGGATCAAGAATGAGAATACCATACCACCAGGATCGCAGATAATAGTTGACATGGGGTTGACATTGTAGATACCTGGGCTGTTGTATGGGTAGGTCAGAAGCCCCTGGAAGAAGTCCAGAGTGGAGCCTTGGGTGGCTCCTGGGATAATAATGCCAGGCCATGGATAAATTCGAGTTCTCCTAGCGAACTTAAGTAAAAACTGATGAATATCAGGAAGAATCAGATTATTGCATTTGTTCGTCTGTCCTGACGGTCAAATTGAGGAGATTCCACAATTTTGGGACTCTCAATGTGATAAGATTACCAGCTGGGGTAACCAAGATCATCAACTTATTGGTTGATTGAGAGCAACTCGCTGATCTGTCGGAAGGCCAGCAAGAGGAGGTGCCCAATTTTGAAAAGTATCAGGAAGTATTCACTCAGGATGACCATAATTTGGGATGTGCAAGAGATGTGATCCACAAGGTCGATACTGGGGACAATTTGCTGATCAGGATGAGACTTATAAGACAATTGAAAGCTGCTGAAGCGGTAGTGGAAGATGAAATCAGCAAACTAGTGAAGCATGGGCTTCTAGTTCTGTCATCAAGTCCCTGGGTTAGTCCAATTCTAATCATGAAGAAAAAGGATGGCTCCAACCAGGTGGTGATTGGCTACCAAAAGCTGAATAAGATTATGAAGAAGGATTCATATCCCCTACCAAGAATTGATGATGCACTAGATCAATTGAGAGAAGCGAAGTATTTCTCCACGATGGATCTGATCTCAGGATATTGCAAATTGACTTGCCAAAAGAAGACCAAGAAAAATGTGCAATTTTTATCATGCAGGGGCTATACCACCCAACGAGGATGCCCCAGGGTCTATGTAATGCACCTGCAACGTTCCAGAGGGCCATGGACGCTATACTGAGTGACTTGAAGTTGTAATGCATCCTGGTATACTTGGTTGATATCAATGTGTTCAGTAGGACGTTTCCTGATCACCTACACTACTTGGAAGAAGTATTCAAGTGACTGTCCACGGCTAACCTGAAGATTAAGCTGAGGAAGTGTCACTTCTTCAAAAAAGAGTTGGAATATCTGGTATTCGTGATTAATTCCAATGGATTGCAGCTGCAAGCCCAGAAGATAGTAGCCATAGAACGGATGGCTGTGCTGAGGAGTGTCTGAGACATCCAAGTGTTCCTTGGGATGGTTATATACTACAGAAGATTTATTCAGGACTTTGCCCAAATAGCTGAGCCCTTATTCCATCTGTTGAAGGATCTGAGAAAATTTCATACGGAATGAAGAAGCCCAGGAATCCTTTGATGATCTACGCTGGTATTTAATAGATTCTCCGATTCTGAAACATCTGAATTTCAATTGAGCGTTAGATTATAAAAAAAAGCTTCGTTGATGGCAATCAGTGCCATAATAAGCCAAGTAGATGAACTTGGAGATGAACATCTGATGGCATATGTGAGCTGGACACTCTCAGCCACTAAGAGGAACTATACCATAACTGAGCGTGAATTCCTTGTGGTCATTTACGCCTGTAAGCAGTTTTGGGTGTATATCCATGGAACGCACTTTTAGGTGGTGACAGACCACTCTTCGTTGAGTTGGCTCCTAAATTTGAGAGAGCCAGAAGGATGACTGGCCCGATGGGCCCTTAAGCTACAGGCTTATGATTACAAGATTGTCCACCAAGTGGGGGCTTCTCACCAGAATGTGGATGGCTTATTGCAGTTACCAATGGTCCAAATGTTATACCCGTAGGCGGATGAGCTATTCCATAGAATGGATAATGGAGAAATTGGGAACGAGCCCTGAAAATTCTAAGGTGCGCTTTGAAAGTGATGGAAAACACTGAGACCATGAATGGATAAGTGTTTAAGATAATTAATGGGAAGCAGTTATTATTCCCAAAGACATTGGAAGGAGAAGAAATCATTAAAGCCGCTCATAAGGTTGATGGGCATGAAGGCCTGAGAAAAACAACTGATTATATTCACCAGTACTACTAATGGGAGTCAATCAACTATGATTTCATGGAAAGTCTAGCTTGTTGCATGGACTGCCAGCTGCACAAACCACATAAGAATACAACTGGATACTGACTGGTACAACCTGGATTTGCCTGTTGTTAAATTTTCAGTCTATTAAGGATGGCTGGTACTTCTTCTGCGGTAAGGCGGAGCTTTGAACGTTTATTGTTTGAAGACAATAGAACAGATGGTGACTATAGTTAAGATATAATTCATTAGTAATCACATTTGAGGCTTTATTCTTCTGTCGTTACTTAGACAATGGCACGCTGCCCTGATCTTCCTGATCCCAAGTAAGTCCTTGACTTAATACAAAGTAAAGTATTAATACAAAAGCTTATAAATTAAACTATAGAACTGTAGTAATATTTGATGATTGATATTTGATTATATTTTATTAGTATGAACTTGGGATTATTTATAGGGTTTGATGTTCACCACATCTTACCCATGACGCCTCAATTTTAATGGCACTTGGTGCAGAGAAAGTAACGAGTTTGTTTGAGGGTCTACAATCCATTCAACTCGAGACATCCCAAACGTCTCAGAGTAGGTCTCAAACTTAGAAATATACTCAAGACAGCATTTCTAAAGCATCTGTAGATAGCTGAACCGATAATCATCTCAAGCAATTGGCAGCACATACTAAGGCGATTTTACCACTAATTAGCAATTAATTTGATCAAAAACTCAATTGACATTAAAAACTATTTTGACATAGACCAACAAAGCCCATGTGCCTGGGTCATTTAATCAGCTATTATTTTAGGTCTGACTAAACCAACAAAGCCCCCATGCCCATGTCATCATAGTTAAAAATTATTAAGTGGAATTGTTAGGCCACAAATCTTAAGCTTTGAATAAGCTTAAAATATTCCTGATCTATATCAATGATATCTGATATGATTTAATTTAATTTATTGCGGGGAAGGCCGACCATGGGACGGACACTTCCAAATATGACTCAGATGAGACAAAACTTAATACCAGGGGAGGCACCCCAGAGAAGCGATGCTATCTCTTGTTGCCAGCGGGAACGCCACTTATGGGGAGGGGAGGGAACGTGTGAAGGGGCCGTAGCCACTACTGAGCACGTGTGGAGGAAGGGGTCTGATTTGATGAACCAGACTGGGAACCAGGAGGAGACCAGCTGTTGGTGACGCGGTGGGAGAAATCCAAAAATCCACGCTTGAAAGTGGTCCACCAGATGAGACCAGAATCTGTGGACAGCTTCAGGGAGGGTGGGAATGGAGACAGCGATGGCATTCAAGACAATCGTGTGGATAGTCCACATGGCGATTGCAACCACCAGAGCATGGAGGGAGGGTGGGAGGGGGAGGCCATTGATGAAGCAAACATATCTCTTGACAGACTGAAGGGATGCGTTTGATCCTGGCCTAGCAGACGTTGGACTTCGCGCCATATCACTTTAGAGGTGGGGCACTTCTCCAGGCGGTGGAACAGCGTTCCATACTGGCCACACACAACACAGGATGAGTGTAAAGCGTTAGAGCGCTCAGCTGTACGATACACCCGCCTCAGGCAGCGCCACACATGGGAGCGGACTTGAGGCTGCAACAGAGGATGGTGTGCGTATTTACAGATAGTCTTTTGGGTCTCAGTGGAATAAGGGATGTCCATCATGTCCAGGTAGTCCACCCTGGATAGGACTTGGGGTCAAATGGGGATCACGCCATCATGGATGGGCAGCCCCTGTACCTCTTGTGTGAACTGAGGAGAGGGGCGGCCTCTTTGGGTTGTATGTCCACTAATACGAATTCTCCACTCTGCGCTTCGCATGGAGAGTAGGATTCGTTTGTAGTGGTTTTTAGTCCCGTGAGGACCTGCGGCCGATGTGTGTGATGCGAGGTATTTCATCAGGGAGTGGGGGGTTCAATGGATTGTTGAGGCCCAAGGCTCAGGAGAAGTTGGAGTGGGCCACGCGGGACCAGTGTTGGAATGGGACAGTAGGAGCGGTGACGGCCGCGATCCAGGTGCCCAGGATCTTGGCAGCATGGGCTTTGAAGTCAAGCAGGCCCATGCCACCATGATGATGAGGGCCAAAAATGACCTCTAGCTGTACTGGTGGAGGGCGGCCTGACCAAAGCCATCCTTGTAGCAAAGCATACAGGGATTTGAAGAAGCTTGGGGAGAAGGGGATGGCATGGGCTCCAAACCAGACTTTGGATAGGAGCATAGAGTTGGCAAGAACAACCCTGCCAGTGAGGGTAGTAGGGTGGGCTCTGAGAGAGGCAATTCGCTTCGTCACGTTGTCCAGTATATGGCACTCCATTACTGCTGACGCATATCCACCTGCCTCCATCCACACGCCCAGATGGCGTACCGGTCCTATGGTAGGACGTGGCACAAAGGGGAGCACCAGTGGAGCGGTGTGTGTTGAGTTAGTAAGGCGTGGACGTGGGCGAGCAGATGGGCCAGGTTGGGAACTACTTGCTGGGGCCCAGCAGTTCTGAAACCGGCCAAGGAGGATGATTTCAGTTTTGGAGGCGTTCAGTGCCGCGTTGCTTACCCGGGAATATTCCTGGATGAGGGCTTCAAGCGTGCGTGCATCTTTGTTATTAGACACCCCCACCACGCAATCATCTGCAAATGCCATCATCTTGACTGGGGTTTGGCCTGGCACATGGACCCCAGTGAGGTGGGCATTCACATTTCGCAGTAGTGGGTCAAGGCTGAAGTTGTATAAGAGTGGGATGAGGGGGTCCCTTGTCGCAGGCCCCTTTGAGGGCAGACTACTTCCGTTAGGAAGCCTGGGCCACGCACTGCCATTGTTGCAGATTCTGTGAGCAGCATCACCCAGCTTATGAAGCGGGGGGTAGGCGGAATTGATGGAGGCAGGCCCTTAGGTATTCCCAGTTTACTCTAGCATAGGCCTTTTGTTGGTCCAAGAATACAAATGCCCCAGAGGCTGTGGACTGACACACATTAGCCACAGAGTGCACTTTATCCTAAATTGACCTTCTGGGGATGAAACTGAATTGTTCTGAGGAGATGGTGGCAGATGCTACTGTCCCTAAATGGTTAGCCATGATTTTGGTTAAAATTTTGGTGTCTGTGTTTGTTAGAGAAATGGGGCGCCAGTTGGCTAAGTCAAGCCTATCCCCTTTCTTGAAGAGTGTGACAGTAAAGGCCTCATGTCCTCCTGGTAGGAGGCGCGTTTTCCAACAGGCTTTGGTTGAGTGAGGCTAGCAGCATTGGGGATATATATTTGAAATATTTTTTGTAGAACTCATATGGAATGCTATCTGGGCCTGGGCATTTTCAGTTTGGCGCACCATGGATGGCTGTCCATAATTTGTTCAGAGTAATTAAATTCATTATTTCCGGGTATCAGAAAATGGTGCAGATATGAGCTTGGTTAAGAAATTCTGCCATTTCAGCCGGCTGAATTGGTTCAGCTCAGTATAACTAGGAGTAATATTTTTACATTTTGATTGCCACTTTGGCCAGTGTGTCCGAAATGGAATTATCCGATCTTCGCACCTGTGTGCAGGCCACTCTCTGGCGTGGTGCAAAATTTTTTTAAAGAAGTATGCGATGCACTTATCACCTTTAGTGATGCATGTGGCCCTGTATTGGACACAAACCTGATGTTTGTGTTGCCTTTCGAGTGCGTTGAGGTAGACAGCTGCCTCCGCCCACTTCTGGCCCCATGCAGGGCTGTATCCTGTGGCTGGAATGTTAGAACCAAGTGGGCCAATTCCACCAGCACGCGCGAGATAACTGCCGATGTGGCTCATGAGAATCTGGAGGAGAGTTGGCGATAGTGGCGGATGGTGTCCTCTTTGAAAGTTGCCCATGTGGAAATGGGGTCCACGCAAAAATGGTGCAACAAATGATTTCGCCTAAGTTGCCTCTTCCACCCATGTGGAAATCCTGGCGATGTGAGCTCGGGGGGCGGATTTTGCACCAATGTGGGGCCTTTGCAACTGTGATGGGTAAGTGGTATGTTATAGACCAGTTGGTGGTCGGTGAATTTCATTTTCATTGTTTTGAAGTGGGAGATGTGGGGTTGGAATTTCGCCGGCATTAGAATAAGGTCAATGCGGGTCATGGAACTTAATTGGCCATTGTGGACGTGGGGACGCGTCATGTTTTCAAGCAGTGGGGCATGTCGTGGCAGCACATCCATTAACCCAAGGGTGGCTTTTAGAACGTGTAGTTCTACGTGACCCTGTGGGGCGTGGGGTGAGGGTGGCCACCGGTCCGTTGGTGAGGTTAGCCAACAGTTCATGTTGCCAACTAGGAAAGAATCAGGGGTAGCGGGAGGGATTTGACTGACGAGAAAAATTCCTGATGCTCGTGTGCACCATTTGGGGCGTAGATGTTGACAATTGTGTGCGCAACGTCAGCCCACGAGAAGGTGACAATGAGCACTCAGCCATTTAGAAATGTTTCTGAGGATGTGAATTTGAAAAAATCATTTTTCTGAATTAGCACCCCACAGTGCTTTGACCAAAAGGATAGGGATGGGAGGAGCATTGTTTTCCAAGCTTCCTCAGAACCTCATGGACAGTGAGACTCCTGGATGGCCAGGATATCCACGGGTAAATTGTGTTGTAAAAAACTCAGACTCCTAGCCCAGAACAGGGAGGCCTTGAGTCCGGCGATATTCAGCGTCCCTAGAGTGAAGGTTTCCCCTTCACACCTTAGGTGTGAGGGGTTGGGCCCCCAGGCCCACCAGCCTCTTCAAGGTCCCCACGGGCTTTCACAGCAGCATGGGTGTTAGCAGCAACACTATTGGGGTTTTTGTTAATTTTTTGTGGAAAGAGTCGCGTTGGCTTTGGCCTTCACTTTTTGTTTTCCTGATGTTGGACGAATTTTTTGCGGTGCGGATAAGTTCAGTGCACCGTCAAGTGGGGCAAAAAAAATTTTTCAGTTGGGATAGGTCCCAAGTCAGTTTTGACCAGAGCTTGGGTGCAGCGATTGTGTGAGATCAAATTTCCCATTGGATCCTCAGATTGAGTGGCCCGCTCAGCATGGGCCTCCCAATCTGATTGGGTGATGGATTCCTGAGTCGCTTCCGCCACAAAGGTCTCCATGTCCTCCTGGTGTTGTGAGTGTGGGATGGTGGTGGTGGCCTTGGCCGCTTCCTTGGCCGTGGCCCTATGGGCCTGCTTGGCCTTCTTCTGCTCCTGCGGGGAGATGGGCTTTACCAATAGGTAGCAGCCTTGTGCTCCCCATGGGAAAGCCTCCTTGGTGCTTGTGGTTGGTTTGTAGTGCGCCTCTCCGCTGGCCATGGCCGCTGAGGGGTGCTCTTGGAATGTGACGCCCTCCTTGATGGGGCATGCATGCACCTTATGGCTGAACGCGTCACAGTGGGTGAAAATGGGGGCGCGCTATCCACGGTTACCCAGAATGGGTGGGTGGTATTCCCTGCAATGTCAATAAAGGTGGAGTGCGGGATCTGGGTTAGGTCCTTCGCGATCTCCTCAGTTGGGGTCAGAACTGCAATAGCTTTGCCGGTGCACAGGTGTGGCATCAGCGTGAAATGTTGCATTTTGAAAGATTGTATTTCGCCGTATATGGCGAGACCATCTTTCAGGTGTTGCTCCAAATTGGCACGTTTTAATGTTTTAGGCAAAAAGTCAAACGTGAGGAAAATTTGGTTTGATTTTGTCCATCTGGTGCATTTGGTTTTGATGACCCGTTGCACTCGGGGAGGTCAACCACTATGTGCACCGCTGCAGCCTCGTCTGCTGCTATTTTGCTTTCAAAACCTAGGTCCAGCCAACCACGCGACATGGAGTGAGGTGCAATGTACACCGCGGCAGGAAAATTTTGTGTACATCTTCACAAAATTTTTCCCATAAGGCCATTTTTTGATGTCCAGATACACACGGACTCCAAATTCCACCGACAAAAGTGGCTGGAAGTAAGGCGTGTTGATATACTGGTTGCATCATGCTTGCCATGCGAGTATCTCCGGGGAAATTGTGACTGCCAGTTTTTTGAGATTTTTTTCTATTCCGCCGGATTCTCTGGGGCGTTTTTGAATGTTAGAGGCCATGGGCCTTCCGCCTGCTCCTCTTGCCTTGCTTGCCCAACTGCTCCCAGACATGGGCGCAGACTAATCTCCTCTGTGAGATTATCAAACTAGATTTAGTCTTGAATTGAATAGGTTGCAAAAGTGTTTGCAACGAGAAAGAAAAGTTTTTAAAGATAACTATCTTAAGACAGCTAAAAAGCTCACCTCTACTCTCCATCTTAAGGAAGTATTGGCTCTCCCCTAACTTTGGCGGGACCATAACTAAGATGAGGTCATTATTCAAAAAGTCTGGGTTAGGGCTATCTTGGACACTGGATCTCCTGTGAACGTTTTCTCTTCTAAGCAGATTAAGAAGATTAAGCTGCTCCCAATCTCAAATGTATGCAGGAGTTTGAAACAGCAGGTCCCAACAACACCCATGCTATTGAAGACTATTTCTCCTTGCCTATTTGGATCGTAAATCTCATATTGTCAGCTTTCGCCATGACTTTGGACAATAATGCTTATGATATGCTTATTAGCACACAGTTTATGATTGATTATGATGATATAATCAACATTAAACAAGCTTACATCTCCCTACTCGGTTATAAATTCCCTCTACTCTTCACCATTGATGAACAACATAAAAAGAATACTCCTGCTATGTTTAATACCCTTCCTCTGCTTTACCTTTAATCTACACTATCTCTGGATGCAACACAAAAAAGTTGCCTGAATTTGTGGGCGCTTCATAGGGCATTCCCTTTTATGCTTTATAGGAAACAGAAAAAAAAGGCTGGTAAACGGGTGATCGATACCAATATTACTCTACAGATCCCCAGAGCCTGTCTGCTGCACATAACAAGCATTGAAGGAGTAATCTCTTTAGAACCTCAGGTGTTGCCAGGTATACTAGATCCCGCCTATCAATGGCCCATTGATATCCTATTAGGGAACCTTACTAATAAACTCATCATTGTCAAAAACATCGAGAGATAGGAAAAGGTCTGCTAATTCCCCTCAATGAGATTAACAGCGTCCACTTTATTGGGTCAATGTTGGATATGAGTTTAACTGTGACCAGATGGTGTGTACTCTGCCTAACGTCCACATCTCATATGACCTAACCCCAGATGAGCTTAAACAAGTTCATTCTCTACTGGATACATATAGTAATATTTTCTCCCAGACTGACATGTATTATGGGCATATGAAGGGGTGGAGACATTCCATTGATGTTGATGATGTCCAACCTATTTGATCTAAACCTTAACATAAGTCCAAGATTGAAGAGCAGAAATGAGGGTTGAACTCAAGAAGATATTGGACGCTGGGTTATTAGTACCGTCCCAAAGCCCTTGGGCATCTCCTCTCTTGCTGATCAAAAGAAGGATGGAGGTCATTGGGTAGTGATGGACTACTGTAAACTAAATAGCCTCACTAAAAAAGACAGCTATCCTATCCCCCATATAGATGATGCCCTTGAACAACTCTCTGGCTCAAAATACTTCTCAGTCATTGATCTAGCTAGAGGATATTGTCAGATGGATCTTTCACCCCAAGATCAGGAGAAATGCGCTCTCATTTTCAGTTAGGGCTTATTTCAGCCTACCCGCCTACCCCAAGGGCTGTGCAATGCGCCGTCATCTTTCCACTTTCAATGGATCACTTTTTGTGGGACCTCAAGTTAAGATGTGATATTGTCTATATTGATGACATCAACATCTTTTCTGCAATGTTCACCGATCATCTTGTACATTTAAAAGAAGACTACAATGCCTGCGGGCTTCTAACATCAAGTTGAAACCGTCAAAATGCTCCATCTTCCAAAAGAAGCTAGAATCCTTGGACATGCTATTTCCCAAGAAGGGATCCAGACTTTACAAGATAAGGTTGAAGCTATCTCTAAAATGTTTGCCCCTATGAAGCTCAGGGACATTCAGGTATTTCTGGGTATGATGGGTCTTACATTTAATTAATCCCCAAGTTCACCCAGCTCAATGAGCCTCTCATTCGACTATTGGCTTAAAACACCCCTTTATAGTGGGGTACAGAACAAGCAGCCGCTTTTAAAACGCTAAAGCAACTGCTACAACAACTTCTTATCCTATGGCACCCAGATTATAATAGACCTTTTATCTTGTTTACTGAGGCCTTGGAATACACATTTTGGGGCCATCTTAGCCCAGCTGGATGGAAATGTTACAGATCATCCTGAATCCTATTTCAGAAAGATGCTATCAAAGGCGGAACTCAACTACAGCGTCACAGAGAAGGAGTGCCTTGCTGTTTAGTTAGTTGTAAACCATTACCATTCTTTCTTGTATGGCGCTACTTTCACTGTGGTTACTGACCACGCTTCCCTGAAATGATTACATAATATGAATAATCCTACAGGGCGGTTACCGCTGGGCTTTTTAAAGCTCCAGCATTATGGCATGAAGATTGAGCATCGTGCTGGAGCCTGTCACATGAGCGTCAATGGGTTAACTTGTCTGCCCATTCTGCATTTGGATATTAGTGAGGTGGAGAGGTTATATGATCTCTTTATGACCCCCAATGATTGGGAGGATGATGATGAGTTTGTCCAGAAGATGTTAGCCCAGCACTCCCGCAACACCAAAGTGGAGAACTGAAAGTTGTATAAGCAGGTGGGGCAAAGTGGTTTCCTTATCTACGGCCTTTAGAACGTGTACCTGTTATTATGGAAGCTCACTCTACCCTAGGTCATGGGGGATTAAAGAAAACCTATGAGTGGATTAGTGATCAGTACTATTGGGAAGGAATCATGGAAACTATTGTCAAAGTCTTGGATGCTTGCCTCACGTGTAAAAAGCAATCCAGTTCAAAGACTAAATATCAATATCAACCCATTACCCCTCAACAACCATTCCACACCATCAGTCTAGACGTAGTAGGTCCCCTCCCACAGACTACCAGTGGAAAAAATTATCCTAATAGGCATTAACTCCTGTACTAAGTGGTTTGAAGCCGTGGCTCTCCCTGCTTAAACGGCCAAGGCCACCGCAACATTTCTACATCAAGATATTTTTACTCGCCATGGTTGTACCCAAGTACTACTCTGCAATAATGGTAAGAACTTCACCTCCAGAGTAGTCAAGATTCTGGCTATATCTATAGGGAACCAACAACTCTTAAAGGCCCCATATATTCCCTCTACCAATGGAACTGTGGAGAGAGCCAATGGAACCTTAGTTTTTATCCTGCGTAAAATGACCTCCTATGATCCACTTCACTGGGATCAATACCTACCCAGTGCTCTTATGGCATACCAGATTAGTTATCAGATCCTGAAAATGTTCCCATTCCATGTTCTGTATGAGTGGGAACCAGGGATACCCGCCCTTTTATCTGAGGAGGATTTCTCCTCTAAATTTGAGGAGCCTGAAAAAGCCATTAGAAAATTGACTCAACATATAATTCAGCTTCAATATGAGGCTATGACAAACATAGCTAAAATGGTTACAAAAGAGGGACAAGCGGCCAATAAATTTTGGGCTCCCCTACCTACGTCAAAGTGTCTTACTTGGTCCTGTATTACCATAACCGCATCACGCCCAGAAGCGGCAAGCTTAGATCTATTTGGGAGGGTCCCTTTACTTTCACCTACAAGACAGGTGAAAAGTATTCTATAAAATTTTTGGTTACCAGTATCACCATAAACCAAGTACATAGACGTTTCCTGCGCCCTTATTTTCCCCTAACACCCTTGAGGGGGGTAATGTCAGACAATTACAAGTTCAATTATTTAATAATAAAGTTTTGGATTGAGATAAGGAGCAAAATGAGAACGAGATCGGCCAAAAGACCCTATCCAATTCTCAGTGCAATCCTTTAAATCAGCACAATAAATTGCAATAATAAATGGCTTAATACACAAAGTCATGTAATCAACTTGTGCTGACTATGCGTCAAATTCAGGAGAGGACATCGGAGGCTCCTCCCCAGGCCACCACTAATTTATTATGACCTACCCTTGGAGGCCAGCCCCTTTTAAAGGGTTGGAAGGGGTCTTGACAGATAAAAATATTTTCATGCCCACTTTTTGGGTAAAATTTATTAAATCATTACCTCACATTTATATCCTACAAACAATCAACATTACATTGGTTGCTTCATCAAAAAGAGGCGAGTTTTCTGAGATCCAATAGGTCAAATCTCAATGTTTCCTAATTCAATTTTACTAAGCAATCTGAACTTTGAGCCTCAAGATCTTGAATACCAAACATCAACTTATTAAGAAAGTTCGTTTCTTATACCTTGTGTTACTTAATAAAACTATAAAAACCACAACTTTCTAGTTTTTACAGTTTATACATTTTTATTATTTTTAGTGGTTTATACCCCCTATATGTTAAATTTTAGGCCTTAACGCACCAGAAAGCTTAAAAACCTCAAAAATCTAACATTCCCACTCAGTCACAGTGTAATTACTGTTTGGGTCAAGGGTTTAGGCCTCTTGTTCCTTTTCCTTAATCTATATACCATGTGACCCAAAGCTCCTGGGTGTTGGAATATACCTATTTGCTTTTCTTGGTCAAAAAGACTTTGCTCTGGATGCTATATCTGGAGTGGTAGTTCCTAAAATATGTTGACCAATTTTTACTAAAAAGCAAAAAGAGAGAGTAAACCTTTATTTGCTTAAAATTTAAATTATAAGGGAGATCAAGGAGGTTTCTTGTTCCTTTTCCAAACGTCCAAGCTAATATCTATAATTGTTGCAAATTGGGGTTTCTGTAGCAGGATTAGTAACTCAGTCAAATAGGATATTCTCGCCGCATAGCTCATGTTTGGATCCCAATATTGGGGGGTTTTAGGCGAGTAATATGTAACTGCATTAGTCAGGGATTGTCCCCAATGTCAAGATGGCTGGAAGTTCATTGGGATTATCCCCTATAATGGTTTCATATAATTGATAGCTTGGGTTCATTTCCCATCATCTACCTCATCCAATTCTCAAATTTGGGTAGGAATCCTGACAACTACATTCATGGCAGTTTAAGCTTCAACTACAAAATGCAATAGGATGCTTTACGCTGTAATAAACCTTCTGGGAGAATACTCCCCAGACAGCTGAAAGTGATGCGTCCATTTACACTATGAATTGTTTTTCAAAATTAGGGTATTGCAAAACTGGCGTGCTCACTAACGCAGCCCACAATAAATAAAAGCGTTTTGACATCTTTCAGAAAAGTCAAGGTTAGCGTTTTTCAATAACACAAAGGGAGGTGTACCAATAGAGCTAAAGTTAGGAATGAACTTCCAGTTGTAACTGACCATCCCCCAAAAACCCTTGGATATTTCACTTATTCCCAGAAAAGTAATCTTACATAAATCTTTTACCTTTGCCAGATGAGGTTTAAGCCCTTTTGAATCCACCACAAACTCAAAGTATTCCAATTGATCCTTAAAAAAGTGACACTTTCAAGGCTTGATTGATGTTGGCATCAGCAAGTCGGCGGAACACTTGTTCTAAGTGGTTGATATGCTATGTGAACATCCAAGAGAACACATTAATATTGTCAAGGTAAACAGAACATAGGACATCTTCAAGTCACCCAAGATCATGTTTGTAGCCCGTTGGAACGTAGCCAGGGCGTTACACTTTCCTTGGGGCATATGCATGGGTTGGAACAACCCCTTCGAGGTAATTATAGTGCATTTCTCCCGTTCACCACCAGAAACTCAATATGCCATTACCCCAAATCAAGTCCATGGCAGAGAAATAGTTAGAGCCTCCAAGCCAATCTAAAGCTTCAATAAACCATGGTAGAGAATAGGAATATTTATTTGTGACACTATTAAGCTTCAATTAGTCAATAACCACCCAGTTTGTGCCATCTTTTTTCTTAACAGTTTTCATTGCAATGCCCATGGACTCTTAGATGGCTCTAACATCCCTGCTCAATCAATTTGTCTACTTCCTCAGAGAAAACTCTCTCTGCAGCCTTTTAGCACCGAATAGGCCACAACTGAATGGGGGAGTTGTCTCCTGTATTTACGCAATGCATGACTCCATGCGCACATTTCAAATCATGGTTAGTGAATGTGAAATACCTTGGTATATAACAAACAGGACCAAACCCTATCCTTATGTTCCTCCGACATCCTAGTCAGTACTTCCCACGGAACCACTGTCATTATTCCAAATGAGGTGTTTACAGGTAGGCGAGGTCTTCCTATGAACCAAAATCATGAACATGGTGACCTCATGAATAGGAGCCACGTGTAAATAAACCACCACTTGGTGCCTTTGGACAGTCATAGACTACTTCTGTAGGTTTGCTACTAGTACTTTCACTTCCCCATGCCCTGGTAACAGTGATTTAGGAGCCACATGGAGTTCAAGCCATAATTTCTGATAGGGACTATAATCTCACTGTATAGACCTTCTGAGATATCTATTCTGAGCTCTGTCCCAAATATGACCGATGCCCTGAAGTTATACTGATGACGATTGCAGCCCATAGCAGAATGCCGTTGGATTCAGAAAATTGATTAGGCAGAGCTCTAGTCCTTCACTTCATCCATCAATAGTAAAGAGGAATCATCCCATCGCTATACATAAGATAAATTTTACTGGAGAGGATTGGATCCTGCGGGACTCCACTGGAGATAAAATAGGTGTGGGATCTGTTGTCCCATTGTATTAATTGTTTATTTCCGCCATTCTGACCACTGCCCCAAATTGCTGCATGAACGTGGCTCCAATCAAAGTGTTGTAATTATTATTTGCCAGAACCACCACTGGGGCAGAAGCACTGACCAAGCCAAACCTCAGAGGTAACATGCTTTAAGCACCCTCAGACACAGTTCTCTGTGTCCCCTCAGTCCCATACACTACTTGATGTTCCAAATGAGGCTTCAGCGGAAGCTTAGCCATGAGCTTGATGGATATTAATTGACTGGAGCGCCAATATCTATAATAGCTTGGATTTTTGTATTCTGAACAAAATATCACAGTTGGTACATTCTAAATAAGAGACCTTTGGTGTTTATTACATGAACATCCAAGGGGTTTTATTCTCAAGAAAAGTGACAATACCGGTGCTGACAGGAGGATACTCCTGTGCAATTTTTTCTACTTGAATTGCAACGATTAACTTCACTAGGGTGTGACGTCCGTTGAGGGTCTGACCTCGCCTGTGCCATTTTGCTCAAAGATTTGCCAGGCGTATGGCTTTTGCACATCTTGGCGGAACTCCAAGTCTGTAGGGTTATGGTCGCTCTCTTGGGTTGAGGCTGAGATATTGTGTGGAATTTTTTGATATAATAAGTCATTGGGGTGAGAGCTAGGACTGATGCAAAGCGACTCAGGGGAATCATCAGGAATAAATAAATTTGGCATAGTGGAGGTAGAGCATCCCGTTTCAACTCCACTAAAACTTTTCCCTGTTTGATCAGGGAGGGCGGTAATGCATGAACATGCAGGGTGCCAGGGCAGTTAGCCGCATAGTGGCCTCTTTGGATGCACTAGAAACAAGCATTCATAAATGGCTCTCATCTCTGTATCACACCCAAAGGTCCAGACTGGAAGCTAAACGCGGAATTGTAATTCAACCGGGGACAAGACTTTTGTGCATAAGGAGGACGGAAAGGACACTAACATATTAAGTTGTCAAGTATTACCCAACGGATTATATTAAGGGAGTTGTGGTCCATTTCCTGACGGGGAGGCAGCAGCAGTTGCAGGGGCTTTCCAATCCACATGAGAGCATTAAATGTGATGGAGAGAGGGCGTAAAGAATTAACTGTTTGTAAAAGCTCCATATCTTCTTGAAGAATGTGGTCCATAGCATTATACAATTCTCAATATGGCTTAATATCCATTGTCATCGCTATGCTCACATCCTCATTGGTTAAGATATTTGATCCCACTAACAAATTAGCCTCATCCATGAATTGTTACATGAACTCCTCTAGGGACACATTCTTTTAAAACTATATTGTCAGAAATTTGGACTTGCCCTGTGCCATCTTCGTCACACCCCCAAACAGAAGGAGCATAGTCTCCTTCACCTCTTGATATGTTACAGTACTACTCTTAAGGTAACATGTGACCTGGTCAGTGCTTTTTAACATCCAGAGCAGATAACAACATTTTAGCTTTGCACCAGTCCAATGCTCCTTCCACGGCGTATAAAACTGTTTGAGATATCCGTGGATGCTCCAATCTTGACTGAATGGCGGCAACTTCTTGATCTGTACATAATCACCTGGCTCCATGCTTTAGGATTGAGGAACAGACAAGATAGGTTCAGATAAGCCAAGGGGAACATCCCCTGAGGGCAAGCATAAGGTCATAAGGACAAATGCAAATCAACCATAGTTACTAGGAAGAGGTTGGATTGCTGTGAGGGACTGCTGCAACCACCAGGTGGTACTCACTGGCCAAACTGTAGTATTCCTTACCGGAATCACCACTGACTGCGCCCTTACCTCCCTTGCCAGTCTGTTCAGCAAAAAGGTCATCTATTATCTGCTCCACATTGAATGAACAGTATCAACACCGCCCATCTCTCACCCCCTGCCTAAGCTCCTTGACTTCTTTCTGTAATTTGTGACAGAATTCTTGTTCTGTGTCCAGTTTACGCTCCATTTTCTGAAGCCATATGAAGACTACTCCAACGTACCCTGAATTCGCACATTATGACATCTAGTGTTGTGCACTTTTCAGTTTGATTCATCCACTTGATTGGTTAGAGAAACTCGTTCCTACACCAGCTCCTCATACGACTGTCAAAGGCTATCCAAGCACACTTGCATATCGCGTACTCCACTGTTTCAATGAATGAAAGAGTAGTGGCTTAGACCCAAACTGCATGGCTGGAACTCTCCAATTGATTAATATGATCTAGAAATTGGCTATATTTTGAGTTAGCCAAGAAAGAGCTGGTCAAATGGTCAGCTGCAAGTAGATAAGTCCACTCAGCTTGAAGTTGGCTAAATTTAATTGCCACTGCATTGGTGTGATCAGTCATCTGCCACTCTAACAGGGTAACCCAGTCCCTCATCTGAGCTACTGCCATGTCAATTCCTTCCACCCATTCAGACATTTTCATCATAAAACACTTGGTGTTTGTCAGAAAATCCCTTTTCCGGCAACATTGGGCTCTGCTGGTTGGCCCTTGCTGTTTTTCTTTAGGCGATGGGGCCAGCAGCGCTGGATGACCCCTTGGCGTGTCACCCGCGCCTTTCAGGGATCCCTCAGCTCAACTTCTAACCAACAAGAATAAATATAACTTATAAAAAAGGGTAGATTAGGAAAAGGAGATGTTTATTTAAAGGGAAGCGCCAGGTTTTTATGTACATTAGGGCTACTGAACCCATTGCTAATCCAATGCCTCATTGCTGGTTCTTCAATCCAACCATTCTCTCACTCTCTATCGCTGTAATTCTCTCTTCCCTGGATTTGGCCCTCTCACCCCGTCCTTCCCAATGTCCAAATTAGTTTCAGCTTCATCCTCAGCCTTCAGTTTCTTGTGAGCTGTATAAATTACTCATATAAATAAATATTGAACTGTGATTTGATCTTTGAATTGTTTAGTATGCGCTGGAAACCTCGTTGGTCGCTCACTTGACTTGGAATATCTCAGCATCTCGCCAACATCACATTTTGACTCATCTAAGTCAATCTTTAGGGTATTGCCTTTCAGGCAACAGTTGATTATTATATAGGTGCCAGAGTTGTACTTGGCCCCCTCAAACTCATAATCATCAGTTTCCGCCAACATATACTAGATTAATATAAATGATTATCCTCAGCTACTAGTTGCCAGTGATTACTAGACCTAATTTGGGCCATCAATTGGCTCCACTTGATCCTAATTCCAATCTTGGTGGAATAGTTGGGCATCTCAACCCAATTTGGGGAGCAACTACCTATCAATTGTTTAACACCACGAGATTTAGTCAATGACCATTCCTCCAGGATAGGATATATCCTCCTAGGTAACAATAAATCATTGGAGGGTTCCATCTGATTAAAATTCTAACATTTTCCTCACTTAACCAGATGGTATTCCTCCTACATTCCAGCCTCGGTGTGTGGGGTGGGCATCCAGGGCTTGCCACTCCGCATTACCAAAAAACGCCAGAATCTTCACTCACCCATCATCTTTTATGGCACCAACCAGCATAGCCCCTTTAGTGGGCACCACTGTCAGAAAATCACTTTTTTGGCGACAGTGGGATTTTCTGGTCAGTAGGCATACTGGTATGAAGACTGACTGACCCTTGACATTTCACCTTAGGCAATGGGGCCAGTGGCTGGCCAATCCCTAGGTGTATCACCCGCGCCATTTAGATATCCCCTAGCCTAAACAACAACCAACAAGAATAAAAATAAACTTATATAAAAAGTGAGAGTAGGAAAGAAATATCTTTAAAAAAAGGAAGCGCTAGGTATTTATATGTACAAAAGGGCTACCGCGCCCATTGTCAACCTATCAGCTCATTATTGGACCTTCCAGACAACCAAACTATCGCTTCTATTCTTTTACTCTCTTACTGGTGTTGACCCTCTCACCCCATCCTTCCCAATGAATGAATATTAGTTTCAGCTCATCCTCAGCATTCACTTGATGGTGAGCCGTACAACTATTAAATATTAATAATTATCAAATGTGGATTCAACTTAGTAATTGTGCACTGGTAACAGATTTGGTCTATCAGGAACTCAGAATAATTTGGCTTCTTGCTGATGACACCTTCCAACTCTTCTAGTCGATCAAATAAGGAATTGCCTCTTTCAGGTGATATTTAGTTATTAAATATGAGGCGCCAGATTCAACCTCAGTCGCCTCAAACCTAGAATTTTCAGTTTCCGCTGACATTACATTAAAAATATAAATGGGTTCAACTCAGCTACTAATTGCTGGTGATATGATTGCCAATTTGGGGCCATCAATTGGCCCCACTCAATCCTAACATCCCAACTCGGTGGAATACAGATTTGGCTCAACCAATTTGGGTAGCAACTTACCACGCAATTAATAAACCATACAAAAATCAGCTGATAAGCCATTATGCTGGGATTAGCCTATTTAAGCCCAAATTCACTTAAATCATTGGATTAATCCATCTGATTAATTTTATGACAGTTATACTACCCAGTGTCATAACATCCCATACCCCTTCACCTGAAAGCTCACACCAGTCTAACAATTCTACTATTACTTGGGGTAACTAATGATTCAAGTGTGGAAATAATTAGCCCAAATGGTGGCGGATAACTACAACTTGACTGTCTACATGCACTAGCGCCCCCTGTATTTCTGAGAAAGAGTGATAAAGGCGTTCAAGAAAGAGGCAATTGTCATTATGTTTCACTATCATGAAGCGCATGACGTTGCCAATATCAATGATAAGCCTGGCCAACACATGTAGTAGTTGGTGGATTTATGGATTAACATATGCGACCAGGTATTCCTCAACCCCATGGGAGCCAAGCTGGCGAGACAACCCTAATGTGGTAGCATTGAGGTAAGACATATATAATTCATAACGGGCTTCTTGGTCTTTTTGATTATAAAACAGGCTCAGAGCATGTTCACCCACATCTCCTTCATATAGGCGGTAATCCTGCAAAGGCTATTCCGTGATTTTCTGCAGTTGCTGAGGGGATACATTTGCAGATCTACCATGTTGGTCTGACTATAATGCGGGGCAAGCTGCTAACTGAAATTTCATCCTAGTTTCCTTGTCTCCTGGTTCTGTCACTGTAAATAGTGCCAGTTACTCATTAGATGATTCCATCAGCTCACCAGAGTATTGTTCATGGAATCTTATTTAGTTCTGACATAAATAGTGGGGGCTCATCATGATGACTAGTTGCCATTGTACTACAGTTGACCAGTGGCCCCCTGTAGTGAGCACCACTTTTTAAATTTTGGCAGTATTGATTAAATCTGCTATTCTGGTTGCACATGCTTAACACCACTGAGCAACGGACAGAAAATAAGAAGATTGCCAATCCTAGGTAAATTTTAAATGTACAAAATATGAAGTAATTGCTATAATGGACAGTCCTTTATTATATGAAAGCTTCAGACATCTACTACTTTCTCCTTTCTTCCTATTTAAAAACCCTCCCCTCCCCTCTCAATCTCTTACTCAGCTCTTAATCCCCAGTATCCTCAATCAGCCCTTGACCCTTTCACCTAGTTAATTTATTGTTACTCCATTTTTAGGGGTTTTGCCTCATCTTGAGGAACTGACGGAATTCACACTATTTGTCAAAACATTACCACTTTAATTTATTTGCTTTTCATCGACTAATCTACTGCCCAAATCTCAAGGCTTACCTCTAGTTATGAAATATGATCTACCAAATATATAGCTTATCGTCCAAACTATACCAAATTCTTTCTAAAAGATTACAAAACCACTACTACAATGCATTTTTAGCAACACTGAGGCAAAGGAGTAAAATTATGCTAAGTGATTCATCTGTCCATGGCTTTTAAAAAGGTTGATGAATGTAAATTAAGGAGCTGGGGTTTAGAGCTGGTGGTGTGGTAAGGGATTTGTAATGGATGGGTTCTCTCCATATGGTGACAAAACCGTTTGGAAGTAAGCCCATGTTTTTGTCCAAAGAATTGATTCTGCTTCAAAGAAGACCCCTTAGTTTGATGGCTGTTATTACATCTGGAAAAGTGACCTTAGAGAATAGTAAGCGCAATGCTGATGGTAAGTAGTAGGGTCTATCTACTGGAGATGGAGAACAAAGCTGTGATGGCCTTGTACAGATCCAGGGTGTAATCCATTTTTAGCCAGTAGAAACTATCCGATAAATGTCCTAATAATTCCTAAAAAATTAGCAGTTAATATATATATTTATTTTTTTCTATACAATATACTAGATGTAGTTAATTAATTTACCATTTGTTGGGAATTAATAAAGGGGCGGTGGTTTAGATGCCGCCATGAACCTTGTGGGGTTTATGGCCTGTATGGTGGGTTCTGAGCCTTCTCAAATAGTTCTGGCCTCTTCTGGAACTATTTCCAAACGCTGAGTAAATTATCAAGGCGTCAGACGATCTTTCTTATAAGCTAATTTATGACTTTATGCTCAATTTTGTCTCAGACATTTACTAACAATTTTCTATTTTTAAACCTGTAATCTTTCAAACCATCCCTTAAAATACATAGCTATGTCATTTTCTCATCTCCTGGGCCCTTGGGATCTTCATTCTATGGCTTAATATTCCTACAGGGAATATTAAGGAAATTTGGTGGTCAGGCAACTCTTTGACTGTCACATCACCCCCTCAAAGATACCCCCTTCAAGCGCAGAACTCCTACACCTTCCATGGAAGTTGGCACAGTTGCCATCTGTCTGCAAGAAGAATTCCTCAACTGGGTATCTAGACCTTTTTACAAATACCACCGCTTGCCTTGCAATGTCTTTGTTTAATAATTTTCTTTTCTTTATGTACTACCTCCCCAAGGCTATTTGATTTGACAGGTCCTGGCTTCTCAGACATAAGATCCTCAGATTTCCTGAGTTTTAACACATGTAACACCAGGTGTGCATGGAAACCTTCCAGGACTCTAACTTGTAAGCCACCTCGTTTACCTGGCATAAAACTTTGAAAGGGCATATGGAAATTAGACCAAACTTTTTGCAACGTGATGGGGCTGAGAAGAATTATGGCGTTGATCATGACAAGGTCAACAGTTTGCTACATGGGGGATTCCAAGAAGTAGGTATTTAATTTATACTTTTGGGCGTTACTGCCTTGTCTAGGTTTGTTTTTAGCGTTTCAAAATTCTCCTTCATCTCATCTAGTAAATTGTTGGTAGTGGGGTTTGGTCCATGGGGTATCTTTGCATCATCATTAGGGTGGAAGCCGTGGTTGGCATAGAATGGTGATATTACTTTGGACAATTGTGTGAGATTTGTGTATACAAATTATGTGAAATTTAACCTGTTGAACCAGAGTTCTTGTTAGGTGGTGAGGTAGTATTAAAATTACTGCTCCAACATTTGATCTACTTTTCAATTTGTACATTTGTATGGGAATAGTATGCTGATGGGTGGCAAGGTTTGGTCGTTAGTTTTTAGGAGGTGACCCACAGAAGCGGGTGATGAACTAAGGCCCTATGTTATAGGTGTTTTTAGTAAGCACATTTCTGGAAAATACTGCCTTGATGAAAATATCCACCATTTCCTTTGCTTTTGTCTTGGTTGTGCAGGGGAAAATCAAGTGAACTTGGTAAAATAATCCATTACAGACATTTTGGCGTCATATTCTTTTTATTTTTTAAGACCAATGATGAATTCTACACCCAGGGATGACCACAGTAGCTTGGAAATCTGCAGAAACTTGAGTTTTTTTCCATTTTCATCCTAGAATGTTTTAGCTGGGCGCAAGTGAATCATTGTATTGATACGGCCTCTTGAGATACTACTAATTCCTGGCCATAGATAATTTCTCAATAGCAATTCATCCAAGTTTTTAGACCTGAGATGGCCCAACAAAGGGTAGTCATGACAGGATTTAAATACCTCCACCTGAAGCTTGCAAGTTGGAACCCATACTCATCCCCTAAGGAAAATAAGACCTTTCTCCTTCCAATGCATCTTATAATTTTTGTTATCCTCCCCTTCCACTAAGTTTTCTGACAACTATTTACCATAGGTTAAGTGTTGTTGTGTCATGTGTATCTTGCCCATAAAATTTCCATTGGTTTCCTTGATTTTCAAAAAAAAAAGGTTTAGGAGAAGCATGGTAGCGGTGTTATAATTATCAATCTCCTCATTGAAGTTTGTCATCTTTGGGTATTGACTTAATAGGCCAGGAAACACATTTTTCCCCTGCCTTGTACTCTTTCTTAAAATTCATTGAGCCATATCAAGATGCCAGAAGGCCTGTCATTGGTTCTTAATTTGTGCTCTTGTAAAACCCAGCAACTTGTGATCCATTTGAATAATGGGAGAAAGCCAAGAATATAGAAACTGGTGCTGCCATTAATCTAGGACAGATACAATGGCTTAGAGCTCCTTATTGTAAACCGGAGAGTATATCTCAACTGGAAACTTTTTTTTACTGAAGTATCCTACTGGATTATTGGCTCCATCTTCCCCTTCCTGCAGAAGGACCACCCCAATTGCGAAGTTTAATGTAAGTTCCCACTATGTACAGCTTTTTCATGTCTAGGTGCATTAAGACAGGGGTGGTGAGGAGAAGCCTCTTGATGGCCTGGAATAAACTTTCCTCTTCCTCTTCTCATTGGAATGGGACTTGACGGTGATTCTGTTGAGTGGTGTGGCCATCTTGTAAAGAACCTTGTAAGACTAGCATAGGAAGCTATCCATGCCTAAAAACCTTCTGACTCCCGCTCTTCCTTTAGGGGTGGATCTTTCCTCCACCGCTTTAAACTTGTTTGGAAAAAGACTATGCCAACTTAAGTACAGTATCATTATAAAATGGCACCAAGTCCTTTTTTAATTCACATTTTGCTGATTTGGATGGAGGTTATCCCAGTCAATAACTTGAACACCTAAAAGAATTCTGCCTGGTGCTCCTCCTTAGACTTGGAAAAAGAGTTTTTCATCTGTTATGAATTTTGCAATCCACTAAATCAGGGCTCTTCCAGTGTTCCAGGCCAAACAGTTTGAGGACTGTTGGCCATTGCTGTTTTGCCTTGTAGGCGTACCAACCCCCTACATTTTCACGTCTAACCTACTAACCCAGCAGACCAATAACTTTGCCTAAGCGCCATTATCCCCTTTTGGAAGTGCACCAGCAGCCCTCAGCCCACTTCCTGGGCAGCCCGACCCCTTGCTAATTATCCTTAATGGAAAACGGCCAACATTCCATCATTGTTGGTTGCCGGTTGGCTAGGCTCCCATTTAAAGTTTCTTGTAAGGTTGGGGTATGGGAGCTGGTAGCATCAGCCACTCCAGGTGTGTCACCCCGCACCTGCCTTAAGGATCTCCAGTCCCATCTTCCAAAAGTCTAGCGGATGAACTACTAATAACTAACAAAAGATTGACGAATGAGAGATCCTTATTAGGAGGGAATGGCAACTATTTATATTTAGGCTACTGTGCCTATTCAAAACCCACTGGTCATCTAAGCTGGAATCTCATCCAATCATCAGTCATCTGGAGTACCAATTATCTCCCAATCTGTTTGTTAAAACACCAAATATTATTTTGACCCATCCTCAGCACAATTCAACGGTCATTAATATATAAACTTCTATTATAAACATAATTGAGCATTCTCAGTATTAGTCACTGGTACTCAGATTTGAGCAGCGAAATCATCATCTGATGTTTTTTTAGTACTAGATGGTCCCAACCCAAGGGGGGATTCATCAATGTTTTTGAATTACGCCTGGGCTCCTAAGAGCCTGAGGCGAGGGAAGGGGAGGGAGGAGGCATCGAGAAAGGGAGGGGGTTTGCGCGCCAGAGCCGTGCTGCAGTGACAACTGAGCGGGGGAGGGTTGGCGACATAGTGCAGATCTTCAGGGCCATCTCAAAGTGTACCTGAAAGTGGGTAATCATGTGTGGAAGGGTCCACACCTGCTGGTCAAAGGCAGCACGAAGGAAGGAGTTATGGATGGTCCAGATGGCTGTGGCATAGGCGAGGACACGGAGGGGTTGGTGGCAACCAGGCAATGTCTGCTCAAACATGAGGTCTTGCACAGGGTGTCCAGACCAGGGCTGAGCATGGAGGAGCGCGCGGGCCTTTGGCCAAAATGCGGCGACACCTGGACAGGTGAAAAAATGATGGAGGTGGGAGTCAATAGGCTCCACACAGCGGGGGCAGCTTTGGTGCTGTAAGGTAGGGCCAGTCCGGTCCCCTGTCCTGTATGAACATTGGAGCACCCTCCATAGGGTGTTGGACACCTTTGCTGACAGGATGGGGCGATAGACGTCCTTCCACAATTCCTTAAGGTCAAATCTCACAGAGGGAGGGAGGAGCTCAAGGAGTCTTGGGCGGATGGGAGGACGATCTTGGGGGTTGAGGCGAGTTGTGACAACTTGTTCATTGTGCACAATTGCATGGCGACGGGGGCTGAGGCCAGGGACTTCCCTTCTGTATGGGAAGGCATGGTGGATCCGCGCGCCTACTCGTTTCAGGGCAAGGAGAGCCTGGTTCCAGTAGGGGGATGAGGATGGTTTTAGGCGATGGCTTGGGTGGTTTGTGAGCCACTCCCCTAATGAGGTCAGAGATGCTCTAGGAAGACTCAGAGCTGCTGACACTGACTGGCGGAGGGCGGGCGCCCATTGGGGCATGGGGGTCGCGTCCCAGCAGACAATCGGCCATAGGAACTTCAGGAAGATTGTGGTGGCGTGGGATCGCGTGTCCAGAAGCCCTAGGCCCCCTTCATTGCAGGGTCGGGCAATGGTTGAGAGGGCCATTGGTGGATGGTTTGAGCCCCAGATCCAACAGCGGAGGAGTACATTGAGCCGCGTATAAAAGGCATCTGTGAATAGGCAGACGTGCGCTAGGAACCAGAATTTGGAGAGGAGGAACACATTGGCCATCAGAGTTCGACCCTGGGGGTGATGTGCCGCCGGTTCCAGCTGGCAATCCTGGAGTTAACTGCTGCAAGGAGCAAGTCCTCATTGTCTTTTAGCGCAACTCCTTGTTGGTTGGTGAGAACGCCCAGGTGACTGAAGGTACCGCGCTCAGGTTCAATACCAAATGGTGGGGGAAGGTGGGGGAGCCGACCTGTACAACTGTTGTCTTGGAGGTGTTGACCGTGGCGTTGGACGCCTTGGTGTACCTCTCAATGGTCACAGCAGCGAGGGCAACATCCCCAGGGCAGCCAAATGCAATGGCAGTGTCATCTGCAAATGCCATGGTGCGTGTGGGGGCTTTACCTGGGACCAGAATCCTTGTTAGCTTGTCCTGTAAGGAAGCCAAGAGGGGGTCAAGGGTGATGTTAAAAAGGATAGGGCTCAGGGGGTCCCCTTGCCGGAGACCTTGTCCAACTGGTACTGCCACTGTAAAACCCATTGGCGCCAGGACTCTGGTGTGGAGCTGGTCATAGAGCGCTGATATCCACCGCCTACCTGCGGGTGGGAGATGGAAGCGGGCCAGGGAAGCATCAATATACTTCCAGGCTACCCGATCATATGCTTCCTCCATATCCAGGAGAGCCACAAAGACATTCACCTTACGAGAGTTAGCAGTCAAAGTCATGTGAAGGTCATTATAGTTGTCCCATAACGACCTCCCCGGAATAAAACCGTGCTGGGATGAGGAGAGGCGAGGTGACACCCATTGGGTGATGCGGTTGGCCAGAAGCTTTGTAAAGAGCTTGTGGTCTGTGTTGATCAACGCTATGGGGCGCCAGTTCGCCAGGTTCTCACGGTCTGACTTCATGTGAATGAGGGTCGTGATTGAGCCTCTGGAGTCGGAGTGGACCTCACCATTCACCAAGAGTGCAGCGAAGAGGTCGCGGAGGGTTCTGGCTATCACCGCAGGTTCCAGAAGGTACACCTCAAAGGGTATTCCGTCTGGGCCTGGGGCTTTAAGCTGTGGGGATTTCAGAAGGGTTTCCATCACCTCCTGGATGGAAATAGGCGCCAGTAGAGCCTCATCAGCCCGTGGGTCAATGGGCGGCTCTGGAGCCCGCCACAGGAAGTCTTGGATGTCCGATGGGTCCACCTGGGTGGCATGGAAGAGGCTGGAGTAGAAGAGGTGTAGTTCCTGCGTGATTTCCTCCTTATCTGAAGTGGTTGTAGTGCCAATCTTCAGTGTAGTAATATCCTGCGCTGTTGACCGGGCTTTCTGTTTCTAAAAGAAGAAGCGGGTGGGGCGTTCCCATTGAGCATAGTAACGAGATGTTGTAAAGTTTGCTGCCCATTCTTCCTGCAGTGTGAGCTCCAAGCGGAGTGAATCCTGCGCCGCTTCCCAGTCTTCCAACCATCTGGGAGAGGGCGAAGGCTGGCAGTTTCGCTCTAGATGTCTGATTCTGGCTTCCGCCCTTTTGACTCTGGCGCGAGCTGCGTCATCTGAGCTTTGGCACAGTTGTAAGCAACGCGGGTGATGCCCTCCTTGGTCACCGCCCATCTAGCCTTGTGGTCAAGCAGGTGGGGTGGGGGGAGGTGAGAGTCTCCCGGATGGTCATAGACAGCTTCTCCTTAGTGAAAGGGTTGTTGAGAAGAGCTGGGGCAACCCTAGGCCAGAACCTACGCGAAGGTCTAAGTGTGGTGGTGAGGACAACGGTGAGTGACCTGTGATCACTCAGATGGTTGTCACGCGAGATGGGAGAGGAGACGAGGCCAATTAGCAGGGGCCAATCAGTGCCATATCTACGCGTGACGCTGACTGGAAAGCTCCTCCATCATACTGGATCCTAGTCATGCAACCTAGGACAGACGCGGAGGGTGGAAGCGCATCTATAAAGACACTCAGGCGAAGGAAATCCTGGAGGCGACTTGATCCAGGGCGTTCCTTTGCTGCAGGGGGTAAGAGTCACGGACGCGACTTATGGTTGTGTTGAAATCTCCTAAGAGGACTGTATTCCTTGAGAGATTGAGTTGGACGAGCTCTTCCAAGAGCCGGTTTTGCTCCTGACCTGCATTAGGCAGGTAGATGCTTGCAGCGAAGAAAGAGAAGTCAGGAGTGGTGAGTTTGGCCAATATGAGGCGGCCACCTAGATATTGTGAAAAAGAATGGGTTTTAACCCGGGGATTCAAAACAATAAGGGCGGCATAGTTTGTCCAGAAGGAGTTGCCTCCAAACTGTTCTTTCCATTCAGATTGTTCGTGGGGGAGGATATGGGGCTCCTGGACAGCAGCGATGTCAATTTGTGCTGACCTGAAGTTGTGGAGGAGGCGGGCTCTCCGCTTAAAGTCCCGCAACCCATTCGCGTTGATGGATTGCAGGGCCAGGGTGCTGCCATGGGTACTCATAGCTGTTCCCCTCCATGTCCTGGGGGGTTGCCAGCGCTTAAACCTGCTGCTGTGAGGCGGCTAGTTTTGAGTCCTTTAGCTTGACTATTAGCTGCAATCCGTGAGGAGCGTCGAGGGTTCTGAGGGGAAGGAGAGGGTGGGGGGGCTGAGGACCCAGTAAGCCAGCCTAGGATGCTGCCCTAGCTCCGTTGCAGGGGAAAGACCTGAGGGTGCTCAATGGCGACCTCCGCGGTGTCCCCATTTGATGAGTCTGAGTATATATTCACTTCCTCCAACACTGCAAAGGATCCGCGCAAAATGGACTGTGGGGTTAGGGTAGGACTCTTTGAGATGGCACTTCAACCGCAGGCCGCGGGTTGCCAGTCCATGCTGGTGGGCATAGCTCCTTTGGGAGCTGAGGGTTGATGCGATAAATTGCTGGTGGAGGTTGGTGGGGGTGCCGCGGAGCCCTGAGTGGGGGTGGCTGACGAGGGGCACCCTGTGGGAGATGCCTTGCGCTTGGTGAGAGAGGGAGTTGACTATGGGAGATTGGAGGGGGTGCCCATTGGAAGGGGGCATGAGCGCGAAGGTATCCCATACCAATAGTGGGGTTAGCTGTTTCAACTGCTAGGCGTAAGGCCTCAGGGGACAGATCTTGAACGGGAACCCATTGTGTGGGTTGTGGAATTGCTGCTGCAGCCACGTGGGATCGTTTTTGGCCTGGTTTAGGCCCCTGGGTGGTGGCTAAGAGGGCTTGTTTTCGAGCTGTGCAGCCACTATACAAGTGTCCAAGGGCGTTACACCATGAACACCGGGGGCGCGCCTGATCAGGGTCGACAAAAAAGATCTCAGGGCATGCCCCAACTACCGCCACACGAGGAATAACCTCAATGTTGCGGGATACAGTGGGGGAGGGGATGAACGACGCCCTAGCAGTGTGAGCTCTTTGAGTGGGAGCATAGTAAGAGATGACGCTAAAGTCCACTGAAAGAACAGACCCAAACTCCATTAAACCACGATGGAGTGCCAGTTTAAGAGACTCAGGATCAACAGTCGTTGGTAGGTTGGAAAAAGTAACCCATGGAATTTTCTCCAGGTGAGAGCGTGTGCGGGAGATGCGAAGAGATCCGCGTGGAATAATGACCTGGAGGGTGGCAGCATGGTCAGCAAGGGCAGCTTCAGTGAAGCCCACATCGATGTAGTGGCCCTCCACTGATTCATGGATGGTGGTGTTAATTGGGAATGTCTCCGCAATCGCTGCAAAGTATGAGAAGTAATCCTCTGTATAGAATTCAACAGGGTTATGCCCATAATAAAGGCAAATTGCATGGGAGAGGGTTGAGCGAGGTAGAGCTTTTTGCGCTCTATTTTCGGCCCATTTCTTCTTAACATCAGCAATAAACGCCACTTCACGGGGATCAGCTTTGGGTAGCGTTGGTGCCAGAGGTTTTGCCACGCCCCAGTGGCTCCTTTGGTACTTTTGTGTTTGTTTTGGGCTGCAATTGCGGGTTGAGTGTGAGCTGGTGGTTTGGACAAGTTTGCGGAGTTCCCTTGTTGCTGGTATGTTACAGCAGTTGCTGGCGTCATATTAAATTGAGGGGCGGTTTGTTGGGCCTCACTAAATTAGGGAGGCCCATCCAGATTCGAATTAACTCCAGCCAGATGTGAGGATGGAGATGTTTCATCACCATCCCAATCTATTTGGGTAAATTCAGCCCAAGTATTTGCTGTGATTTCGTGGGCAAAACTCACTGGCTGATTGGTGAATTAGTCGTTTTCAGCATATGGAGATAAAGTGCTGACTTGAGAAGTGCCGATTATGGGGTTTAAATGGGACAGGTGAGATTGGAACTGGTGTGAAGTTCCAAAATCTGAACCATTTAAATCCCCATTGGGAAGAGTAGATTGTCTCAATTTGGTGCTTAGTGAACCAGAATGTGCAGCTAATCCAACCTTACATCCTAGGGTTTGGGGGCCAGGTGATTGTTGGGCCTCTATAAATTGGGGAGTCCCATCCAGATTGGAATTAACTCCAGCCAATTGGGAGGGGGCGATGTTTCATCACCATCCCAATCTATTTGGGTAAATTCAGCCCGAGTATTTGCTGTGATTTCGTGGGCAAAACTCATTGGCTGATTGGTGAATTGGTCGTTTTCAGCATATTGAGATAAAGTGCCGACTTGAGAAGTGCCAATTACGGGGTTTAAATGGGACGGGTGAGATTGGAACTGGTGTGAAGTTCCAAAAATCCGAACCATTTGAATCCTCATTGGGAAGAGTAGATTGTCCCAATTTGGTGCTTAGTGAACCAGAATGTGCGGCTAATCTAACCTTACATCTGAGGATTTGGGGGCCAGGTAGCTGGGTATCGCCCCTCATGGAGGGAGCCAGAAACACGGCGTCAGCAATAATAGATGGGGCTGAATTAGCTGACACAATGGGGGAGGTGAATGCCTGGATGGGCTGAGTTGCATTCAACTGAGCAGACGCCATTAAAACAGCGTGGGTGATGGCCTCCTTGGTTGGAGGGGCCCAGCAGGTTGGTGGGAGGCAGCGCACACAGAGCTGTTAGGCGTGCAGGTTGCAGAAGTGCGATCAGGTGAACTGGCGCTAGTTGGAGTAGAACCAGGTTGGGGGTGGTGCCTGCTTTCATGGCTGCTGCTTGATAGCGGGTGATTCTGGTTGACCCTGAGGTGGGTAACCGAGGGTTGCTTCGTTTGGGGTGGTGCTGGCTCGTTTGGCATAGCCTGCGGGTTCTTTTGCGGGGTTTCCCGCCATATTTGCTAATAGTTTCCGTAAATCTCTTTAGTGGAGCTAAATTTCAGGCTGAATTGATTTTTGAAAAGTGATGCTTAGCAGAAAGAGATATCATCATCTGATGTTCAATATCAGAGATCTTGGCTTTCTACTGAAAAACCCACAATGACCCACGTTTTAAAGTCAGTGTCAAACTAGGATTCTGCCAAACCTGAATAATTAGAAATTAATTAGTCAACATCCTTAGCATTAGTTGCCAGGGTTGACCTTTAAATAACATTTTTATTAAGGATTATCCCTGATACTTCAAAAGGGCTCAACTCACCCAAGTGGGAGCACCAATCGGCAAATATAACATTAAAATAATATCAAACTAAGCAATTAGCTGGCAATCACGCCCAACTTTTAAACCCCCTACTTCTGATATTATTGGGGAAACAATCTGGTCAGTTTTCTGACACCAGTTTAAGTGCTGATCATACCTGTGCATATCTGAGCCTGTTGCAGTCCCAAATGCAACATTTGGTGCTCACTACAGGGGGTACACTACTGATATAAACATTAACCCAAGAGAAGATGATGTGATCATTATGCTAGAAATTGTGGGACTTTATATGAGGAGGCCCTCATTTGCATTCAGACTTACAAAAATTAAGCAGGCAATGGTTAAACAATGTAGTGCAATGATCAAAAGAGCGAGGATACAAGTAGGAGAGGAGAGCTGTAGAGGCAAACACAGATGCCTTCTACACTCCTACAGAAAGAATCTTGGGTTAGTTGCTGAGAATGCCTATAAAATTTCCATATGACTCTCTTATATAAAGTGTTATGAAGGAGGTGGAACCAAAAGATATTCTGCATACAAAGACCTAGGGGATTGGGTATTTAATTTTCTGATGCCTGAGCAGCTCCAGATGTGCTGCCAGAATTATCCCCTAATTAGTGAAGTATAACTTGAGGACAATGACCCCACTGATTTATGTTACCCAGCAAGAGCTCAATGGATTCATCCGCTCAAAAACCCTCTAACCATAATCCCCTAATTCTTACAATGGAAAAAGCGACTAACCAGAGGAGAAATAAAAAAAGAGAATTTTTATATTTCATTTAGCCTTGGAAGATTTGAAGCTAGACCACAGTAGTCCTGATCCCCTTTGAGGATAAGTAACATAATTAAAATCTATTTTTAAATTCAAAATAAACTTCTATTTCCAGTTCATCAATTTAAGTGGTAAAAAAAGCTGCTAAAAAGGCCCTAGAGGATGAGACACAGCGCGCAGTAACAAGAACTGCATCCTTTGCCCTTTCTCAATGTAGGAAAGCGAGTGCTTTATTATGATATCCATGGGTCCAGGAGAATGAGTAAGCTTAACATCTGGAAGGGCTACTCATAAAAACAAAGGAGTACTATCAGGGCGCTGAGATACCAACCTCCTTCACCTAGTAACCCTATTGCCAGCTGTAGCCAATTTTTTGATCCCTATGTTTGGTCAGGTGGTAGAAATGTTGTGATTTAAGTTTTGAAAAAAATAGGATATTGGCTTTGGCCATAATACCCCTAGCGTTTATAAACCTCACCTTTTCCTTCACCCTGGTTAACTGTGTAGCTCGGCATAATAATTACCATTGTTCGCTAGCAGATATTCCTATCATCTTCCCCACCCAAATTCAAGCATTTATTAATTAACTATACAATCTTGACTTCCAGTATATTGAGCCCTTTCCACTCTTCAACTGAATTCTAGTTCCCAAACCAGTTCCGTTTCCAAAGGTTAAAAATTACTAAAATGATTATACAATCTGTCATGAATATCTCTGTCAATTAAATCCCTAAAAATATGCCTGACGTTGGAGAAACGATTACCAAGATGCCCCGATGTTGAACAAATCGTCATCAAGATGTTCTTAAATTTGAACAGATGACCATCAAGTTTCAAACGCATTTATTCACAGTCTTTTAGCTAACCATAAGTCAAAATGCTAGAAGGTTTGGGAGCTGGAGATTAAGCTGATTCACTAGAAGCTAGGATATAAATTGGAAGAGCCTTATATTGAAATATGGATGAAAACGGCAAATCACCACCTGGCATTTATAAGTCTAAAAGGAATTCTGGATCACATCAACCAGTTCTCCAATGCTGGAAGTAACCAATGAGGCTGCAAATTTTTGGAGAGGCTATTCAAAAAAGCTTGTTTTATATCAAGCTTTACATTTATTTTTGAAACATACTGTCTTCAAACAGTTATACCTGCTTGAGTGCTGAAAACACATTCTCATATGTCGCCCTGTTGTAGTCCCAATCGCAACGACGTGATATCAAGAATAGGATACAGTTTTTAATATGGTTTAATCAAAGCTTACAATATTTGAAAAAGGTTAGAAACTTATGAATGGTATTCTAGATATTTTTCAGTTAAGGTCTGTAAAGATTAGAGAATCCCAGAGTTGGAAGGTCAATTTGTTCTGAGAGTCCTGTGACACCAGCTTTTTGATTTAATTGCTCTTTAACTTAATTTAAGATATCTTGACATCCCAAAAAGCACATGGTTATCATGTGTGAAGGGAAAAGCATGAACCAAACCAGGGAGATGTAATTGAAGCATCCGAGTTTATTTAAATTTAGATTTAAATTTATTATGAGGCATGCTGACCAGGGGATGGACATTGCTGAAGATCAAAGAGCAAAAAACCAAATGAACTAATCACTCAAACTGAATGAAAATGACTGCTCAAAATAAATGAGCAAAACATAACAATCAAGACACCAACCTACCAGGTGGGACAGCGCTGAGGTGCTCAACCTACCTTGGCAGAAGGGGAGGGGGATTGGGGGCTCATCCTCAGTCCCATGTTCCTCTTTGGTGAGAGCGCGGGACAATGAGGAGAGCAAAGGAGTGGGGTGATCAGCAACATGGGGAGCGAGGATGCTAATGATTGGCTGGTTAAGGAAATTACCAAAGGACTTTAAGTCGCCGATGTACCTGGAAATGATGGCCTCCGCCTTAATGCAGAGGGCAGGGAGCTGGGACAGTGAAGCCACGGAGGCACAGGTGACTCTTGGGTTGGCCTGCAAGGTGGAAACCACTCTCTGGATGGCTTCCTTAGCGCGCCTGTGGGCAAACTGAAGGGTAATTTTGTTTAGCATGGATGTTGATGGCTTGATGATGGGAGGTGGGAGTTCCATGGCTAGCGCCACTACTGATGACTTAGCCATCTCACGGAAGTTGTCTACATCAGGGTGGGCAGCAGCTGCGACAGCGAGCTGGTGGTCTGAGCCGAACTCCAGGGCATCCAGTTGGGGGGTGTAAACCCATTGAGCGACCAGTTTGGGTTTCCATACCTGGATAAATTCGTCATATGTGGGCTGTGAGGCTTCAATTAAATTGCCCATCTCATCAGTTTCAGCCAATGAGGATCATGAGTTCATTTAAACTTAAAATTGGGGTCAGCGAATTGAAGTGGTGTGCCTGGCAATTGCAAGATAATGTGTGAAACCACATTAGTCAAGTCATTTCCTGATTGGATGAGGCGCAAGTGGCACTGGCCTGAGGAATGGGCTGGTTGTCTTCAGCGGGCACCGAAGTGGCAGCAGGCTTTAGGGGAGGGGGTAGGATTGTACCCCATGCCAGAAAGGCAGTGGGGTGTGGGGCTAAATGGGGGCCAGATGACAACTGCGCTGGGTCTGAAAAAGCCGCAAGGGAAGGGCATTTACTTTTAAGTGATCTAACTCAAAGCAGGAAGGACAGATTGTCCTACCACCCTCAACACAGGCCCAGAATGGGTGGCCAGGGGCAGAGGGTATGATGGTGTGGGGGGAAGCAACAACGCAATTTTGAAAAATTTTGGGCTGATTGTGGCGAATGCCTAAGGCTCAACTAGGCGAGCAGCCCCATTGGGGACCACAAACTGAAGTATGGGGTTGGAGCCATACGCGGACAAACCTTCCATCAACTCCTGATGGAGTACTGCAGGGGAGATGAGTGGGCAACCCCGCGAACTGGACTACTATGGTGTTGTCAGTGGAGAGCTGGGTGCGTGTTGTTGGGATAGGGGTGCCCTTAAAAACCAGGGGCACTGTAGCTGGGTGGCAACATCAGCTTCACAAGTGAAGCCTAGATTAAAATACCCCTTAAAGGGGCGGAAGTCTATAAATCTGGCTGCCAGCATCACCACCTGGTTCAAGTCAATAATTGCTTGTTCCTCATATGAGAACAATCTCCTATACTCAACTTGAAGGCCAAAACGGAGCTGGAAGTGGGGGAAAATGAGTGGTCTGCAAGGCACAGCCTGGGTACATTCCAGGTGGATGGCGAGATCCTTGGGCGGATTAAGCTGACCCAAGGACTTAGTGGGACTGGAAGAACCAGTCTGAGCACATTTTCCCGCTAGATGGAAAATGCTGGGTGGGGCTTTGCCGTTGCCCCACACTGGAGCAGCTGGCGGAGAATCCAATGTCATCAGGGATTGAATGGGAGCAGCTGGCGTTCAATCAATAGTTGTTTTCTTACATTTTTAAATAAAATCGCTCAAAAGTGAATCTGAGCGGAAAGAAAGTTCCTAGAATCTGAAAAATTAATTTGATAATGATCTACTTATGATTATCTCCATAATCTGCATCATATGATGGTTAATGGATGAGAAAAATACAGATATGTTGTTTGTTTTAGTTTCTAACTTGGCATCAGGGAGGGAAGAGGATAGATACAGTCTCTCAAGGTGGAAGGTAATTAAAGTGTAATATATGGAAAACAATCTCCAAGACAAAAGTCTCCTTTAACAAAATGAAACCTCATTTCACCTACGTTTGAGATGTAATTTTGAATGTCATTGTCTACAACGTCAGGTATAGTAATGTTGAATGAGGCATAAAATTATAGAGGATAATATTAACATTTAGAATAATAAATTAAAAAGTGGCGACCCATTCTAGTAATACCACAAGTCTCACAAGGATGAGGAGTGTCTTTGTCAAGCTACAATATGGATCGCACGCATAAATTAAAAATTTGTAAAGATGCACATGTATGTTTATCGTAAAATCAATTTAGACTGGTTACCCAGATTGAAAGGACAGTTTTGGAGCTAAACTAATGAGAAGACTAAGACTTGAAATTAAAAGTGTTACTTTTCTTTCTCATTGTAATCACTAATTGCAACTGCCTGATTTAAGACTTGGTAAGTTTGTTAATCTCTTCAAGGAGATTAGTGTGCACCCAATGTCAGGTAGAGGTTGAGCTAGCGTTGTAAAGGGCACAGGATTGGTCTTCGCACCATCCAAAGTTATGATATTCCCAGGAGACACAGGTGGCCAGGACAAAACTAACAAAGCATTAGTGAGTATCTCACCGGAAATTTTATCTTGGCAAACAAAATGCAACCAATATATAACAATCACATTCCCAACTTCTGTCATCAGCGGAGCACAGACTTCAATTTTTTGATATTAAATTAACAGCACTGTGGGAAAATTTCTGTGGTGATGTACACAAACGCTTCCTGGCTATTGTGTACGTACACCTCATTCTATGACCTGGGGTTGGCTAGACCTTGAGTTTAAAACCAAACAAGAAGTGTACAAAGCTGCACAGGTGCTTGTGGTAGTAGATCTCCTGGATGGTCAAGGGATCAAAAAAAATGCACTTGTTGGACTAAATCTTTAAATTTTTTGTTAATTTTTTCTTTCTTCACTACAGTGCAACGTACAGTACTCAAGATTTACCGTTCATACAGATTAAAAAAATTATGGGAATCATACTCTTTTTAAAATGCAGCACTTCATGCTTATGCCAAAGCTTAGCACGGGCAAAGCGATTGCAGTAATCACCCCATCTATGGTCATCATGGAAGACTTACCCAAATTCCACACACTGCAGTGCTTAATATCGATGGACAATATCCCGCCCATTCTGCATTATGTTAGATAGCGCACCCCCTATCTGTACCTTTTGTTGTTCTTTTGGCCATAAGGCGCACACCTTCCCTTCCAAAGAGGGCATCACACGGAATAAAATCCTATACTATGCAATGTGAAGTGCTGACTCCCATTATGAACTAAGCATTGACACTGACGCCGCATTCCCATGGGATGTGCAGGGGTGTTACATTCAGGTAAAACCTGTGCCCCACAAGAGCGCAAAAAGGCCAAGCAGGCCTGTATAGCAGCGGCTAAGGCAGCAGCTACGGCTGCATCAGTGATCCTGCCTGCCCTGATACAGAATGACATCAAGTCATTTGCAAATTGAAGATGCTCAAGAATACGCTCACCTAACAGATTGGGCCCACCAGCCTGCAGACCAGAAGGATGAGTCAGATTTACCTGAGCAAAATTACTAAGCACTGTTCAACACCAATTCCACCAACCAATTCCCCTCCAAGTTTTTGTCAACCTCCAATGGTGCACCGCAGGAGCACAGCAAATAAAAAGGTCAACCCAAAGCAGCAACCACCAAACCCAATACTAAACCCACAGTGAATCATGACCTCAAGACCTCGTACAAAGTAAACAATATGCGGGCCAAAAGTGCTGCTGAGAAAGTGGCAAAGGATGGGAAAGGGGGCCCTTCCCATTGCACTTAAAGTGCAATGTGGAATCTTTCACAATAGGGATGTCAAACATCTCTGGACTCAAGGACTTTTCGTCCCAGGCTAGGAAACTGAGTTTTTAAAAAATAATTTACCTGTGGACATCCTGGCCATTCAAGAATCCCACTGTCTGCATGGTACTGAGGAAACTTGGGCAACCATGCTCCATTAACTTTCCTTATGGTCGCTACATTGTGGGGTGTTTATATATGTGACTCATAGTTTTACATTTATTTCTAAAAATTTGTACCTTAATGGATGTGTGTTGGTTTTGTCCTTTTTATGTGATGACAAAGTGCACAATATTGTTAATATTTATGCCCTTACCTGTGAATGGGCTCACCAGAAATTACTCTAATCTGTAACTTCCCTCCCACTTAATCCTGATCTGTTTGTGATGGGCGACCTGGACTGCTGGGCCAACCTGGCCACCGACCACTGGCCTTCATAGCTTACCCCCCTGCAAGGGCACATTGAACTCCGCACTCTAAAAGCCACTTTGGGGCTGTATGATACCTTCCCTAAACATGCACCGCTACTCCCCAACATGTCCCATCACCATGTGAACAAAGGGCAGTTGAGGTATATATCCCACATTGACCTTATTCTTACCCCATTAACCTTTTTTTCCCCAGATTACACACTTTACAATGACAAAAATAAATCTCACTGACCACAGGATGGTGTCAATTTTCTTCACTTTGTCAAGCCCAGTGGCACAGGCGCCAAAGTGGTGAAAACTTCATCCAACCGAGATCAGGTCGCCCAGGTTTTCCTCATGGGTGGACACCAAAACTTAGGCACCAGAGTTTGCCACATCATTCTGCGCTGACCCACTTTCTACCTGGTTAACCTTTAAAGCAAACACCATCCATCAGGCATGCCACCTCTCATCACATCGCTCACGGGCTGCCTCAATTGTCATTATGCACATGCTTGCAGAAGTGGACCAACTGGAGTCTAATGTCACTGCTGCAAGCTACAGCCCGGCTTGGGGTCATAAGTGGGAAGAAGTGTCCGCTCATCTCAACACACTGGTAAGACAACACAAGCATTGCGTTTGTGTTCAGTTCAAGGCAAAAATATTACAGTGGGTGATACATTCTCCATCTAATTTTTCTGCAAATTCTTTGCACCGCAACAGAGCTTGGCATGCACACAGGTGAGTTGGCTGGACTACTATATCGCAGAAACTTCAGCTGAAGTAGCATTTAAAGTTTGAAACTATTACTCCATATTGTATCAATCTGATCCAGTCAAACTGGCTGGGATTGATGAATTTCACGAAGGCTCACATATCTGCACCATTTCCTGATACCTGGAGTTGATCCTTTAACTACTCTGGATGAACTCTGGTATGTCATTCATGGTGCACCGCCTAGGAAGTGTTTATGTCCAGATGGGATTCCATATGTGTTCTATAAGAGATATCTTAATTATTTCTCCTCTTTGTTGCTTGCCTCAATGAACCAGTGTCTGTCAGAAATGAGCCTCCTTCCTGGGGGCCAGGAGGCATTCATGATAACGCTGTATAAGAAAGGGGATAAGCTGAACTTGGCAACTGGTGCCCTATATCACTTACTAATACAGATACTAAATTATATACTAAAGCTATGGACAACCGCTTAGGGAAAGTTGTCTTTGATGTAATATCCTCTGAAAATTTATTTTCATCCCCAAGAAGTCTATATGGTACAACATACAAACCGTAGCCAACTTATGCCAAACCACGGCTACTGGGGCACTTGTGTTCCTAGAACAGCAGAAATCTTATGATAGTGTCAACTGGGATTACCTCAAATCCTGGCTACATAAGTTCCACCTCCCCCAGCTGTTCATTAATTGGATGATGTTGCCTATGGAATCCGCCACAATGGCTGTGCGTGGCCCTGGTTTCATCACTGATGTGGTTCACCCTCAAAGGAATTTCCGCTAGGGAAACCCTAAAAGCTCCCTCTTGTACAACTTCAGCCTCAACCCACTTTTACGCAATGTGAGTGTCCGCCTTGCTGGTGTCCATGTGCAAGGCCAAGCATCAGTTAAGCTGCTGGCATTTGCTGACAATTGTGTGGTTGAGGTGTCTAACAACCAATATGCATGCGCGCTGGAGGCTACTATCCAGGATTACTCCAGGGTCAGTAACACCGCACTTAACGCCTCCAAAACTGAAATCATTCTCCTCAGTTGGTATCAAGCCCGCTGGTCACCAGCAAACCACTACCTACCTGCTTCAACAGCTAGCTCACAGGTCTGCTTGCCCCACCCACCCCATACCTCCCCCTTGTTCTCCCTTTTGTGCAAATATCCACTGCTGATCTGTTACACCATTTAGAGTGTTGTTGGAGGCAGGAGGGTACGTCTCATTGGTAATGGGGCACCACATCCTTGATAATATCACAAAGCGCATTGCATCATTAAGAGCCCACAAGACTAAACTCCCAGGCTGGGTTGAGCTTGCCAACTTTACGCTCCTGTCCAAGGTTTGGTTTGTAGCCCACGCCATCGCCTTTTCCTCCTCTTTCTTCAACTCTTTATACGCCCTACTACAAGGGTGGCTTTGATTAGGCTGCCCTAACCCTGTGCACCTGGATGTCATGTTTTGCCCTCGCCATAGTGGTGGTATGGGCCTGCTCAACTTTGAGGCCCATGCCTCCAAAATAGTTGGCACCTGGATCGCTGCAGTCACCAACCCCACACCCTAGACCACCACTGGTCATGTGCGGCCTGCTTCAACTTTTCCCGTGCCCTTGGCTTCCACAATCCTTTTAACCCCCATTCTCTGCTAAACTATCTTGCCTCTCATCCCTCTGCCACGGGCCCACATGGGACACCACCCCACTTCAAACAAATTCTCCTCTCCATGCAGAGCGCTGAGTGGAGAATCAGCATCAGTGGACAAACCTCCCAGAGGGTCGATCTACTCCCCGTTTCAAAAAGAAGTCTGTGGGCAAGTATTTTAAACAACCTGATACCCCAACGTCCCCACCTCATTGCCTGTTTGGACTACCTTGACAAGCTTGACATCCCATACTCTTTGGAGACCCAGATGACATTTGGCGGTACACACACCATCCTCTTTTGCAGCCCCAAATTCGCGCCCATGTGTGGAGATTCCTGCAAAAAGCGTACTGCATAACTGAGTTGTTCAATGCCTCTCAATCTTCACGCATTGTATGAAGTCAATATGGGTCAATAGTCCATCACTTGGAAGATTGCCCGCCATCTCAGGCAATTTGGCACGATGTTAAGCGCCTCTTTTGCCAGTAGCGTGAACAGGTTTTAGCCTGTTTAAGAACATCTTCATCTTTTCCATGACCTCCCCTATCCACCCATCGCTCTGCGCCTTAACTGTTGTAATGGCTCTATGGACAATCCACACCATTGTCCTTGATGCACTATCTGGCACTACTCCTACTCTCCATGAAGCTGTGCGTCACTTCCACTCCCACCTCACGGATCACTTTCAGGCTTGGTTATTTGGCCACCTTCCATCATGCCAACGCCAGTTAGTGTCATCCTGATTCCCCATCTGGTTCCTCTCGTTAAACCCTTTCCTTCATTCGTGTGCAGTTTTTACCCAGGCCTCCCTTGTCAATCTCCTTCTTCTTTCAACTAAAAGTCCTGCTGGAAGCAGGAGGTAGTCGTGGCTCCTCTGAGGTGCCCCTCGTTTTTCTTGGTGTTTTGTAGTTGGCTTTATTGATAGTGTTTGTCCCATGGTCAGCCTTCCCCAAAATAAAATTTAAAAATTGAAATTTAAATTGAAATTAAAAGCGTTAATTATGGACCTGAAAAAATAGAATAGGCCTATACTCCTAGTGCATATAAAGGTACCTTGTTCAATTAAAGCTGGTAAATATTTAAAGGGTGAGTTGCTATTTAATATAACAGGAGATCTCTCTCACTTGATCAGGATCTTTATTCTTTTTGACTTATCCTTAGAGTTATCACTGTCCTAGACTCAGAATAACTTAGTAGTTCTGTAGTTGATTTATTTTAATTTATTTGAGGCACACCAACCAGGGGACAGACATTACCGATTTAAAGCAATAAAGCCAAAACAAACGGGGCAATAAAACAGAATAAAAAGCTTTAACCAGACAGGGATTGGAGTACCGCTAACCCACCATGGAAGAGGGGAGGGAGGGTTGGGAAGCTCTTCTTCAGTCGTATCTTTTATAAAAAATGCATATTGGCATAGAAGCGGACAAAAGCTGAGAGCAAGGGCGTTGGGGCATCAGCATGGTGGGGTGGAGGAGTGAGATTAAATGATTACTTACCTCAAGATCATTTGAAAGACAACCTCAACTAACTCTGCAATGTGATGTTCAGCTTGAAGGCGGCATCTGGGAGTCAGGCTAAACTGGCTATATTTTGCAGGGTAATTTTAGATGTTTGGTTTAATGCTGCTAGTTTTGCAACATGCATGACAGCGTCATCAGCATCATTGGCCAATTTATTGATTTACTCACATGCTACTTCAGGGAAATCAGGGGGGAAGTTGATTGTGCTCAGCTCTTTATAGAATTGATCCATTGATTGTGACACTGCTTTGTGGAGGTGGTGGTCTGTAGTTATTTAATAAGAATCAACTTGTTTTGGACTTGAATGGTCCAGAACAGATTCTTTATATAGAGATTTTGCTTATTTAATGGCCTCTTATTTTATAAGATGAATCAATTTATGCTTATAATTCCCCAGGAGATAATTATTTATGTTTTTTATATTTATAAATTTCAAGGAGAAAGAGTGTTAATTTTGTTTAGTCATTGTTATAACTGGAATTACAACATGGCAATATTATCCTAGGTAGAATTTCACTCAATTAGATATAGCTTTATAAATCCAGTTTATCTTGAAATAAACTTATAAATTGGTGAAGATATGCCTATTAAAACTATATTTTTTAGTTTCGATGCAGTCTTTTTTGGTGCTTCCAGTATAAAATATTCATTGTGATTATAAACTTGACTTCCCCTAGAAAAGCCAGGCTTGATTAATGATATAATCTTATTTATGCATTGTGCTTTTCCCTACCCAAAATGCGACCCTTATTTCACATTTGCTGGGCCCTTTAGAATTAAGTTATGTGTCATCCTAACCTGTGACGCCCAAACCTGCCTGTTTTTCCCATTTTTGGCCCGCTTATAGGCTCTCAGAACTGCCGCAGGGGTTATATCAAAGGTTGAGTACATCTTTAATGCATTGGTTGGTGGGGGCATTTGTAATGGCAATTTTGGCTGGATAACCCTGGTAGTTTTTGTAGTTAGAAGATATGTTCCAGAAAGATTTGGCTGAATGATTCTAGAGATTTCATTTTGATGGGAGTGGAAGTGGTTTAGGGCATTGGGTTTGGTCAACATATCAATAGAAAAAAATCCTCCAAATATTAGGGTCATATGTAAATTAATTTGTGATTTTTAGATTTTTAAGTCAGAAAATATCAACAGAATATCTGATTGCGGATTGTAGGGATCAATCTTTAAGAGACACAGACAGCAGGGTGAGGTGGTATGTGTTTTAATAGGTTAAAGGTCTGTTGGGGTATTGCTTTTGGAGTCAATATTATATGGATGGTCAAACCCAAATCTCAACATTTTACCCACTTGACCAAATATAGGATTTGAAAAATTGTCTACAGCTGGCAGTTGGATATTAGTTAGCGGTAGGTATCTCAGCGCCCTGCTAGAATTGCTTTAATAAATCAACATATAAACTATTGATGATGTACCCTTTGATGAAGTCCTTGAGTGTATAAGTATCAGTTGAACTTATAATATTTTTAATGGCCCCTATCATATGTGTTTAAGCTTACTTGTCCTGCCAAACCCATGGCTATAGTAATAGTGCATCCACTACCCTACACTGAGACAGGGCACAGGATGGTGATTCTAATTATCATTCTATCTACATCACATCTTAAAGCCAGCACATTAGAATAAGCCTTAGCTTAAAGCTGGATCACCGTTTAAGTGAGGCTCTTTAGGTTTAACTGAGGGACATTACCACTCTACAAACACAGGAATAGAGGATCAGATGCAGTATGGGCTGTCACCTATAAAAGTGTTTAACTGGCAATCTTCACTTGGACATGTGGAATTCAATACTGTATGCAAAGACAGTGGATGGCAGGAGGAGGTTCTGACTGAAAAGTCTGCCTGACGTCAACTTTTTTAGGATACCAACTAGAGTGTCATTAACCTGCTCCACCACATCATTAGTTTTGGGTTATTAGGTTGTTTACAGGACCCCAAGGACCCCCATCAATTTGTTAGGCTTGATGGCACCTGGGATGTGAAGCTAGTACCCTTGTCCACCAGAAAGAATTGGTCACCCATGTTTGAAGATGATATTTTCTAAAATGATATTTGCAGCTGTTGTGGCCCCATGGTCTCTGATTGGTTTTGTTTTTGCCCATATCATAAAGTGTTTGATATCCATCGAGATGTACTTGAATAGTACTTGCTAACAGTTAACAGTCCCATAACATAAATTGACATGCGTTAAAGCAACGTCTGTCTTAAATAAATGATATGAAGTTCCTTGTAGTAAAGTGCTTTCTTTTGGTACTCTCTGCAGTAGCCAATGGCCTCATGAATATCAAAGTGCATCAATTCCCAGTAATGATGCTGTTTCAGATGTCTATACATTTTCTTAAACCCTTCATGGCGCGTGGATTTGTGGGCTCCTAAGATCAGACCTTTACACTTGGTTGGTCGCGGTGCAAGGTATTCACAATCTTCTATTAATTTTTAGTTTTTACACCATTAACAGCGGCGTTCTTCATCAGTTGGTCCAGCATGTGTTGTACCAGCTCTGGTTCAGTATCATATTGTTGACTCAGCATCTTGTCATAGAGGTTATCTGCCATGTTGGCAGTCAATGCGTTAGTAGGGAGCTGAGACAGTCTATCAGCGTTCTGGTGTTTTTCACTGAGTTGGTGCTAAATTTAGAAGTCTTACACATATAGCTTCATCTCATAGTGGGCTAGTCGTCCTTCTGGATCCTTAAGGCTCTATAGCCATCTGAGGGATAAGAGGTTAAATTTATCTTAAAGTGTATTTCATGAATGTAGACTCAAAACTGCTTGCAGGCATATTATCGCTAAGCATTCTTTCCTGGTAACAATGTAATTCCACCCATGCATGCCTAACGTCAAACTGCAATAGGATACAAAATGCTTTACCCCATTGTCGTCAGTCTGAGACAGAACAGCCCCTATAGTGATGAGGGATGCATCCATCTTTGATTAAAAACAGCTCATTAAAATTTAGATTCATGATTATTGGCGCCAAAGAAAGGCAGGTGCAAAGTCAGTCAAAAGCAAGCTGACAGTTCATTGTTTACTCAAATTGGGCCCCATTATTGTATATGTGGAATAATGGCTCCCTATTCTGCTATATTTCTCTATGACTCTAGTAATAACTGACCATCCCTAGTAAGACCTGGACATCCCACTTACTTATTGGCATCTTTACCTTCTTAATGGCCTCCAATTTGGCCATCTGGGTCCATAGGCCCTTCTTATCAATAATAGAGCCTAAGTACTTAAGTTGTTCTCTGAAAATGTTACATTTCTTAGGTTTTGATTTTGAGGTTGGCAGCAGTGAGTAGATATATGACTTCCCCATGGTGTTGTAAGTGCTTACTGGTTGCTCTCAAAAATGTTTATGTCATCCAAGTATAATAAGATGCATGATATTATATGATTATTCAGTATGCTTTTCATGGCTTTTTGGAAAGTGATAGGGAATTACATAGCCCCTGAGCTATTTACATGGGTTGCAATTACCCCTAAGTCGTTATTATCTCACATTTTTCCTGTTATTCTAGGGCAACTCTATCTACCAGTAGCTGGAGATTAGATCCTTGGAGATGAAGTATTTTGCTCTGTTAAGTCATTTGAGAACATTGTTGAGTTTGGGGAGGAAGTTAGAGTCATTTTTTGTCATATTATTGAGTCTCTGGTAGCTAATTACACCTGGTTAGAACCATCTTTCTTTTTTACAATTAGGACTGATGATACCCACAAGCTCTTGGCCAGTACTATTATTCCTTTCTGAAACAGCTTATTGATTTCTTTTTTAACAAATTTATCCACCATCTGGACTGGTGTATATGATGGAGGAAGATTAGCGGATGGTTCAGGTGACAATATGTTGGAGCACATCCTGGGCACACCCCAAAACAAAGTTATCCATTGTGAAGTTTTTCTTGTAACTGATGAGTAACACCAATGCCTGATCCTTTTAATTTTAATCAGGACAAAGGATTCATGAGATAAAATTGAACAGACAGCCTCACAACTCTCTTCCTCTAGTAAAGACTCCTCCAGCGCCCTAAACTCATGTATGCTGTAAGAATCCAGCTTTTTGGGGTGCTCGCTGGTTCTAATGCTGCTGGATCCAACAAAAAATTAATAAAATAAAAATTTAGCGCTACTAAAAAATTAGGAAAATATAGTTTTATTAGGAGCGCGGTGGTAAGCTAAATAGTAATCCCTCTCAATTTTTGACCAAACAGTATTTAAACTGTTTGAGGGTTGAGGGAAGTTGAGGATAGTTTCATAATAGCTTAGTAGCTTCCAAATTAGGTAATATGGTAGGGGTTCCTATCAGATCTTGAGAAAAACGATTTTACTTTTTGAGAAACCAATAGTTGGGGTTTTGGGGCATCACAAAGCCATGTAGTAAGGTCTTGATGAACTTCACCCCATTACTGCTAGATAAAGTATTTTCACCTTGGGGTACCTTCGCCACCCCTATAAAAGGGGGTGGTCCCCACATAGGTGTGTTGATGGACTTAGTGATTGTTGGGGGAGTACCTTCCGCCGGTTGCCTCAGAGTCTGACGTGCAATCAGCAAAATCTGATCGTTTGATTTTCCCATTAGTGCCCATGTAGGTTTTAAACTGGGATTACCCCAATTAATGGGATTCACTGAGAATTGTCCAGGGTCTTTTAGTCAATATCTCTGATAGCATTGTCTTCATTTTTATTAGAATTGCTCTTAATATCCTTGGATAATCGCAAATGGCTGACATTTCCCTTCTTTGGCTGAAATCGACCTAAAACATTCTTGTTCAGTTGCGAGGGCAAATGTCCAACATCGCCCCCTCAAGAATGTTGGGGGGAGAGTAGGGCCGTAGGAAACGGCCATGTATGCAATTGATGGTAATACAAGTAGCTAGCAATTTGATAGAATACTCATTTCCCCTCTTATTCGTGATGGTTAAGGGACCCTCTCAAATTTATTTAAGCTTACCGCTTCTAGGAGTGATGCAGTTATGGTAGTACAGTATCATATCAGATATTTGGAAAGTAGGTAGGGGGTTTAGAGATCATTGGCGGCCTTCCCTTCTTTTGTTACTGTTATTGGTAAATTGGTCATAGCTTCAGATTGGCGTTGAATGATGCGCTGAGCCAATCTTCTCATGACCTTTTTAGGTTCCTCAACTCTAGAGGAAAAAAACATCTTTTACTAAGAGGGCAGGTATGCCTGGTTCCCACATATACAAGCCACGGAATGGGGACATTTTTAGAATCTGGAGATAGCTAATCTGGTAAGCCATAAGAGCACTGGGTAGATATTGGTCCCAGTGAAGAGAATCGTAGGATGCCATTTTTCAAAGAATGGAAACTAGGGTTCCATTTTCTCTCTTCACTGTCCCGTTGGTAGATAATTTATATGGAGCTAAGAAAAGTTGTTGGGCTCCCATGAAAGTGGCCATAATTTTGACTACTCTGGAGGTTAATTTTATTACCATTGTTACAGAGTAGTACTTGGGGGCAGCCATGACGTGTAAAAATGTGTTGATGTAGAAAGGTAGCAGTTGCCTTGACCATTTGGGCAGAGAGCTATGGCTTCCACCCACTTGGTGAAATGGTCAATAGCTACTAGTATAAATTTATTCCAACTAGTAGTCTGTGGAAGGGGATCCACTACATCCAAGATGATGGTATGGAACAGTTGTTGAGGGGTAGTGGGTTGGTGCTGGTTTTGAGTCTTGAAACCGGATTGCTTTTTACTAAGGCAAGCTTCCAAGACATCAACAATAGCTTCCATCATTCCATACCAATAGTACCAATCCTTAATCCACTCATAGGTTTTCTTGGCCCCCCATGACCTAGAATGGAATGAGCTTCTAGGATAGCAGGTACACGTTCCAAGGGCTGAAGGTAGGGTAGCCATCTTGTCCCCAACTAATTATACAACTTTCCGTTCTCCACTTTGGTGTTATGTGAGTGTCGGGCTAAAATTTTCTGTACAGGCTCATCCTCATCCTCCCAATCATTGGGGGTCATTAAGAGGTCATGTAACTTCTCCGCCTCACTATTATCCAAGTGAAGGACTGGCAGCTGAGTCACCCATCAACATTTAAGTGATGAGTTTCAGCACGGTGTTCTATTTTCATGTCATAATTCTGGAGCTTTAAAGCCCAACGTGATAGCCGGCCAGTAGGGTCATTCATGTTCTGTAACCACTTTAGGGAAGCGTGGTTAGTAACCACAGTGAAGTCCATCCCATACAAAAGGGGCGGTAGTGTTTTACAGCTAACAAAATGGCAAGGCACTCTTTCTGAGTTACACACTATAATTGCGTTCCGCTTTTGACAGCATTTTATTGAAAAAGGATACTGGATGATCTACACCATTTTCATTTAGTTGGGCTAAGATGGCCCCAACAGCATAATCTAGTGCATCGGTAAACAGGATGAAAGGTTTATTGTAGTCTGGGTGTCTTGGGATAAGACGTTATTGTAACAATTGTTTCAACTTCTTTAAAGAGGCCTTCTGTTCAGCATCCCAATAGAAAGGGGTGTTCTTAGTCAATAAGCGAACGAGTGGTTTGCTGAGATGAGCAAATTTGGGGATAAATGATGTTAATACCCCATCATCCCTAAAAATACCTGAATATCCCGTAGATTCTTAGGAAGATCATTTTTGAAATCACTTCAACTTTATCTAGCATGGGTTAGATTCCTTTTCAGGAATTGTAGTGTCCCATAAAATCCAATTTCTTTTGGAAAAAGGTACATTTTGAAGGCTTTAACTTAATATTTGACTCACGTAACCATCAAAACACCTCCTTCAGATGATCAAGATGTTCATTGAAGGTATGGGAGAACACTGTGATATCATCAAGATATACAATGAGACAAGTTAACTTCAGGTCTCGCAGAATATGGTCCATCGCCTGCTGAAAAGATGCAGATGTGTTACACAACCCTTGTGGTAATAGGGTTGGTTGGAAAAGACTCTCACTACAAATAAGAGCACATTTCTCCTGATCTTCAGGGGAAAGGTCCATTTGCCAATAGCCGCTAGCCAAGTTCATGGTGGAGAAGAAGTTGGAGCCAGAGATTTGGGCCAGGGCGTCGTCAATGTGGGGGATAGGATAACTATCCTTTTTTGTAAGATTATTCAATTTTTGGTAGTCCATAACTATCTGATGACCTCCGTTTTTCTTCTTAATGAGCAACAGAGGGGAAGACCAAGGGCATTGTGAAGGTTTACTAACCCCGCATCTAGCAATTGCTGGAGCTCCGTCCTCATTTGCTCTTCTTCCACATTTGACTTATGGTAGGGGTTTGACTGAATAGGGCGAGCATCGCCCACATTGATGGAGTGACACCAGCCTTTCATATGACCATAGTCATGGTCTGATTTAGAAAATATGTCACTATATTTGTCTAATAAAGTATGAGCTTTTTCCAATTTGACTGGGGTTAACTCATCCAAAATATGAACATTAGGTAGAGTGCACACCAGATTATCCGTAGGCAAACCCAAATCTGCCATAGAGCCAATGGAGTGGATATGTTCATAGTCTTCCACTGGAAGTAAAAAGCCTCAGCCAATCTCCTGGTGTTTTCAGATGATAATGTCTTTCCAGGTGAGATTTACCAGTAAATGGGTAATAGGCCTCTGGTAATCTGGGTCTAGTACACCAGGAAATACCCTAGGCTCTAAGGGGCTAACGCCCTCAATACTTGTGATATACAACAAGCAGTGGTGTGGGATTTGGAGTTGTGATTTTAGTGTCAGCCACGCGATGTTCCCCTGGTTTAATTAGACCTCATCTGTAGCATAGAAAGGGATGCTATCCCTTGCATCAACTGAAGTGGGCATTATTTAGTATGGCGTCCCGAGGTGGAGTAAGATAAAGTCATATATGAGAAAGGGTACTCAATCAGGCAAGAGTATTTGTGCTTGCTGGGTTCTTTGTTAGATAAGACTGATAGACTTCATAATATAAGTAATGAGAGGTATTCTAGCTTCAAGTTTATTATTCCCTATACTCAATCATAAACTGAGTGCCAATGAGCATATTGTACGCGTCATTGTCCAAAGCCACAGCAGGGGCTGATAAAATAAGCTTCCCAATGCAAATGGGAAGGGAATAATAGGCGCCAATTGCATGGGTATCATTTGGGCCAGTGGTTCCTAATTCTTGTGTGTACTCCAAGTCAGGCGCTAACTTTATTTTATTAATAAGCTTTTGGAGATCATATTAACTGGGGAGCCAGTGTCCAGGATAGCCAGTATTCGGACTTTTTTAATAAATACTTTAATTTAGTAAGTGTTCCTCCAAAGTTAGGCGACAAAGCTAAGTCCTCCTTAAGCTGGAGGGTGGAGGTTAGCTTTTTGGCAGTCTCCAGGTATTTTTCCAAGATGGATTTCATAGGATGCACCCTCTGAATTGGTTGAATAAGGCCGGCTACAAATTGGTCACCATCGCTAGCGGTATCAATAACTCTTGGACATCCTAAAACTTGGTAGAGGTATGTTTCCTCAGGTATGGTGGTCTCATATACTAAAACCAGATTCCAAATGATTAGGAACCTTTATTTCCGCAGGGGCTCCCAATATATAATAACCAATGACATCATGCCCCCCTCAGGTTCTTCCCCAAGGGTATTTTCAACAACTTGCAAAGCCGTGATGAAGGTAGGTGAGATGGCCACAGGAGATTGAACAGCCTTAGGGCGCGCATTTACCAGTTTTGCTAGAGGGGAAAACACTGCGGCTTTAGTGGGTTTGGGCAGAAACATGGTATCAATTTTTTTCTGGTTTCCACTTTACATGAGGGCGTGGCATCCTTTTTGAGTTGCACTGAGGAAACAGGTTTTTTAGGAAGGATAGGTACAGGTGAGCTCACTTTAACTTTTCAACAGGCGGCAGCTCTTCAATAGTGAGAGTCAAAGTTTTCATCTCAGCTTCATTTGTTGTGTCACATACATGCAGTTCAACCACATCTAACAAAGCCTCCATGATGTCGCAAATGTTCGTAAAATAGCATTTCATTGAGATGATATCTCTAGAAAGAGAGGGCTGTGAAGTTAACCCAGATAACATGGCATCAATAGCATCGTCAAGGGTGAGAATGTTGGAAATGGACAACCTTTGCGCAGAGATGTAAAATCGTTCAGCAAAGGCAATAAGTAATTCAAACTCATACAAGCTAAGGCGCATAAAGGCCTGTTTTTCCCGATGTAGACTCTGCCTTGACTAAAATTCAGCCAAAAGAGCCTCTTTCACCTCTGACCAGGTGTACCCATGGTTCAGGTTAGGTACTATCATCTCTTGTGCTAAGCGACTTAAACAAGGAATGATATCTGAACTTTTTGCTTGTCTGTGGCGCCATCCATAGCAGCTTCATAAACATATAAAAAAGTAGCAATGGTCCCTTCTCCAGGGATGTATTTGTCCTTAAGAGGGATTTTGTAAGGGCGCTGCTTAAGCTCCTCAAGGCGGAACAAAATGCTTTCCAGTTTCTTTTCAAGAGCAACTATTTTTGGTGTACAGGGATCCCCTGTAGTGAGCACCATTTTGTAGGAATTCAGTTTTTGGGATACTCGCTGGTGCTAACACCGCTGGATCCCACAAAGACTTAATGAAAATAAAAATTTAGCGCCACTAAAAGGTTGGGTTTTTATAGTTTTATTAGGAGCGTGGGGTAAGCTAAAAAGTAATCCCTCTCAACTTTTGACCAAGCAGTATTTAAACTGTTTTGAGGGTCAGGGGAAGTCAAGGATAGTTTTGAAATGGCTTAGCAGCTTCCAAACTAGGTATTATGGTAGGGGCTCCTATCAGATTTTGGAAAAAACGATTTTACTTTTTGGAAACTGTTAGTTGGGGCTTTGGGGCAGCAAGAACCCATGTGGTAAGGTCTTGATGAACTTCACCCAATCACTGCTAGCTAAAGTATTTTCACCTTTAAAGACCTTCGCCACCCCTATAAAAGGGGGTGGTCCCCACATAGGTGTGTTGATGGACTTAGTGATGGTTGGGGAGTACCTTCCGCTGATTGCCTCAAAGTCTGACATGCAATTGGCAAGATCCAATTGTTTGATTTTCCTATTAGTTCTCATGTAGGTTTCAAACTGGGATTAACCCAATTAACAGGGTTCCACTGAGAATCAGCCAGAGTATTTTGGCTGATATCTTCAATAGCATTATCTTCGTTATTATCAGAATTGCTCTTAATATCCTCAGATAATTGCAAATGGCTGACATTTCACTTCTTTGGCTGAAATCGACCTAAAACATTCTTCTTGTTCAGCTGTGAGGGCAAATGTCTGACAAATGCCTTGCACTTCTTCCATTAGTATAATGGTGAGGAAGGCAATGATTTGAGCCGTTTCATTTGGATTGAGTATGATCGAAGTAAAAGCTATTGATATGCTAATTTTCTTCATGATTTGGGAAAATATGACCATGCTCTAAAAATGGTTTTTATACAATTAGTTAAAGGGAGAAAGTACCTCATCATATGATACTAGAGGATTTTTAGTTTATTAAACGTATTTAGTATGACTGGTAACTAGGTGGAACAGTTAGTTTTCAGTCAGCCCTCAGAGTAATACCTTCTAATTTGAAGATCTGATTCAGTAAATTATGAGTCTGACTGCTCCACTTTCGGTAACTGATGGGTATAATCTCATCTCTAAAGCTAAATTATGAATAGCAGATCTTGTTTCTCATTATTTTGGAATCCACGCCTGTAGTACATTAAGAATTTGTGGCTAAGGTTGCTAGATTATTCTCCTCAAATTTAGTTTTTGACTCTGTAAGCTCTAATGAAGAAAATACTGATGGGAATACTATAAAGGAGGATTAGTAAGTCAATTGTAGGAGCATATAAAACTATGAAACTGAACCTTAGCAGCAGCACGCTGTAGGTCCCCAGCGAGGTAGTTGAGTTGGATCCTACTGTTCCATGTTTTTTGTTGTGGTTGTCATCTTACATTATTCCCAGTTTTTTGCCTAGCTTTGTAAATATGTTATTGATGAGGGCCCACTATCTATTATAGCCTTAACCAGGACCTTAACTTTTTTATTTTTTTCAAGGCATGCCAACCAGGGGATGGACATTACCAAAGCTTGAAGAGCTAAAAAAACTGAACAAACCAACCACTTGAACAGAATGAAAATGACTTCCCAAAACGAGCGGGAAAAACACAGCAAGCAAGAAAACAACCAACCAGGTGGGACAGCGCTGAGGCACTCAACCCACCATGGCAGAAGGGGAGGGGGATAAGGGGGCTTATCCTTGGCCCTGCGCTCCTCCTCGGTGAGAGTGTGGGACAAGGAGGAGAGCAAATGGGTGGGGTGATCAGTGACATGGGGAGCGAGGATGCTGATGATCAGCTGGTTGAGGAAATTACCTGAGGACAGTAAGTCGTTGATGTACCTGTAACATCAGGCCTCCGCCCTTAATGTGGAAGGTAGGAAGCTGGGACAATAAAGCCATGGAGGCTTGGGTGACTCTTGGGTTGGCCTGCGAGGCAGAAACCACTTTCTGGATGGCATCATTAGCGACTTGTGGGCAAACAGAATGGTCTGTTTGTTAGGCGGGGATGTGGACGGCTTGATGATGGGAAAGGGGAGTTCTGTGGAAAGCACTGCTACTGATGACTCAGCCATCTCACAGATGGCATATATGCCAGGGTGAGCAGCTGCCATTATAGCGAGCTGGTGGTCAAAGCAGAACTCTGAGGCGTCCAGCTGGAGGGATAAAACTGTTGAGTGACCAGTTTGGGTTTCTGCACTTGTATAAATTCATAGTATATGGCTGCAAGGCTTCAATTATATTACCCATATTATCAGTTTCAGCCAATGAGGACCATGGATTAATGTTAAATTCAAAATTATGTCAGAAAATTGAAGTGGAATGGTGGGCGACTGCCGAATAACATGGGAACCCACAATTTTCCAAGCTATTTCCTGATTGGATGAGGCGCAAGTGGCGCTGGCCTGAGGAAGGGGCTGGTTGGCTGCAGCGGGTACTGAAGTGGCAGCAGGCTTTGGGGGAGGGGGTTAGGATTGTACCCCATGCTGGAAAGGCAGTGGGGTGCAGGGAATATTGGGGGCCAGATGATGATAGCGCCAGGCCGGAGGAAGCTGCAAGGGAGGGGCATTTATGCTTTGAGTGATCTAACTTGAAGCAGGAAGGACAGATGGTCTTCCCACCCTTGACGTGGGCCCAGAATGGGTGGCCGGGGGCAGAGGGAATGATGGTGTGGGGGAAGTGACAACGCAATTTTTGAAAATTCTGGGCTAAACATGGTGAATGCCCAAGGCCCAGCTAGGCGAGCGGACCCATTGGGGACCACAAATGAAGGATGGGGTTGGAGCCATATGCGGCCAAACCTTCCATCAACTCCTGATGGAGGTTGTGGGGAAATGGGTGGGCAACCCCGCGAACTGAACCACCATAGTGGTGTCAGTGGGGATCTGGGTGCACGTTGTTGGGATAGGGGTGGCCTTGAAAACCAGGGGCACTTTAGCCGCAGTGGCTGCGTCAGCTTCACAAGTGAAGCCTAGGTTAAAATATCCCTTAAAGGGACGGAAGTCTATAAAGCTGGCTGGCAGCATCACCGCTTGGGCCAAAACAATAATTGCTTGTTCCTCATATGGGAACAATCTCCCATACTTGACCTGAAGGCCAAAACAAAGCTGGTAACAGGGGATAATGAGTGGGCTGCGAGGCACAGCCTGGACATGTGCCAGGTGGTTGGCGAGATCCTTGGGCGGATTAAACTGACCTAAGGATTTAGTGGGACTGGATGAACCTGTCCAATCATGTTTTCCGCTGGATGGAAAACGCTGGGCAAGGTTTCACCGCTGCCCCACACTGGAGCAGCTGGCAGTGAATCCAACATCATTGGGGATTAAATGGGAGCGGCAGGCATAGGATTGATAGTTTTTACTTACTTTTATTGAATAAAATTGCTCAAATGTGACTTCGAGTGATAAGTTCCTTATCCAGTACCTTAAATTTAAATTTTAAATTTATTGCGGGGAAGGCTGACCATGGGACGGACACTTTCAAATTTGACCCAAAAGAGACAAAACTTAGTAACAGGGAAGGCACCCCAGAGAAGCGATGCTATCTCTTGTTGCCAGCGAGAATGCCACTTATGGGGAGGGGGAGGGAACGTGTGAAGGGGCCGTAGCCACAATTGAACACGTGTGGAGGAAGAGGTCTGATTTGATGAACCAGACTGGGAACTAGGAGGATACCAGCTGTCAGCGGCGCGGTGGGAGGTATCCAAACATCCACGCTTGAAAATGGTCCACCAAGTGAGACCAAAATCTGTGGACAGCTTCTGGGAGGGTGGGGGTGGAGCCTGCGATGGCATCCAAAACAATCGTGTGGATAGTCCACATGGCGATTGCAACCACCAGAGCATGGAGGGAGGGTGGAAGGGGGAGGTCACTGATAAAGCAAACCTATCTCTTGACAGACTGAAGGGATGTGTTTGATCCTGGCCCAGCAGATGTTGAACTTCGCGCCATATCACTTTAGAGGTAGGACACTTCTCCAGGTGGTGAAACAGCGTTCCATACTAGCCACACACGACGCAGGATGAGTGTAAAGCATTAGAGCGCTCAGTCATATGGTACACCCACCTCAGGCAGCGCCACACATGGGAGCGGATTTGAGGCTGCAACAGAGGATGGTGTGCGTAATTCCAGATAGTTTTTTGGGTCTCAATGGAGTAAGGATGTCCATCATGTCCAGGTAGTCCACCCTGGATAGGACATGGGGCCGTGTGGGGATCAAGCCATCTTGGATGGGTAGCCCCTGTATCTTTTGTGTACTCTGAGAAGAGGGGCGGCCTCTCTGGGCTGTGTGTCCACTAATATGAATTCTCCACTCAGTGCTCCGCATGGAGAGGAGGATTCGTTTGTAGTGGGTTTTAGTCCCGTGAGGACCTGTGGCCGATGGGTGTTAAGTTAGGTATTTCATCAGGGAGTGAGGGTTCAATGGATTGTTGAGGCCCAAGGCGTGAGAGAAGTTGTGTTGGGCCGCGCGGGACCAGTGTTGGGAGGGGAGCGTAGGGGCGGTGATGGCCACAATCCAGGTACCCAAGATCTTGGCAGCATGGGCTCTGAAGTCAAGCAGGCCCATGCCACCATGATGATGAGGGCCAAACACGACCTCTAGCCGTACTGGTGGAGGGCGGCCTGACCAAAGCCATCTTTGCAGCAGGGCATACAAGGATTTGAAGAAGCTAGGGTAGAAGGGGATGGCGTGGGCTCCAAACCAGACTTTGGAGAGGAGCATAGAGTTGGCTAAAACAACCCTGCCAGTAAGGGAAGTAGGGCTGGCTCTGAAGGAGGCATGCGCTTCGTCATGTTGTCTAGAATATGACTCTCCATTACTGCTGATGCGTACCCGCCTGCCTCCACCCACACGCCCAGAAGGCGGACCGGCCCTATGGTAGGGCGTGGCATGAAGGGAAGCACCAGTGGGGCGGTGTGTGGTGAGCTGGGAGGGTGAGCACATGTGCGAGCAGATGGGCTGGGCTTGGCACTGGTTGCTGGGGCCCAGCAGTTTTGAGACTGACCAAGGAGAATGACTTCGGTTTTGGAAGCGTTCATTGCAGCATTACTTACCTGGGAATACTCCTGGATGAGAGCTTTAAGTGTGCGTGCATCTTTATTATTAGACACCCCAACCACACAGTCATCTGCAAACGCCATCATCTTGACTGGGGCTTGGCCTGGCGCATGGATCCTAGTGAGTTGGGCATTCACGTTTCGAAGTAGTGGGTCAAGGCTGAAGTTGTATAAGAGTGGGCTAAGGGGGTCCCCTTGTCTCAAGCCCCTTTGAGGGCGGACTATTTCCGTTAGGAAGTCAGGGCCACGTACTGCCATTGTTGCAGATTCTGTGAGCAGCATCACCCAGTTGATGAAGTGAGGGGGTAAGCGGAATTGATGGAGGCAGGCCCTGATGTATTCCCAGTTTACTCTATCATAGGCCTTCTGTTGGTCCAAGAATACAAGTGCCCCAGATGCTGTGGACTGGCATTCGTTAGCCACATAGTGCACGTTGTCCCAAATTGACCTTCTGTGTATGAAACTGAATTGTTCTGTGGAGATGGTGGCAGATGCTACAATCCCTAAATGGTTAGCCATGTTTTGTTAAAATTTTTGCATCCGTGTTAGTTAAAGAAATGGGGCGCCAGTTGGCTAAGTCTAGCTTGTCCCCTTTCTTAAAGAGTGTGACGGTGAAGGCCTCTTGTCCTCCTGGTAGGAGGCGCGTTTCCAGAAGGCTCTGGTTAAGTGAGGCAAGCAGTAGTGGGTATGTTTATTTGAAGTACTTTTTATAGGATTCATATGGAATGCCATCTAGGCCTGGACATTTCCGGTTTGGTGCACCGCGTATGGGTGTCCATAATTCGTTTGGAGTAATCAAATTCATTATTTCTGGGTATCAGGAAATGGTGCAGATGTGGGCTTGGTCGAGAAATTCCGCCACTTCAGCTTGCTGAATTGGGTTGGAGCGGTACAACTTGGAGTAATACTGTTGCATTTTGATTACCACTTTGGCTGGTGTATCCACAATGGAATCATCCGATCTTCGCACCTGTGTGCAGGCCACACTCTGGCGCAGTGCGAAATTTTTTTAAAAAATATGCGGTGCACTTGTCACCCTTATAATGCGTTTGTCCCTGTACTGAACACAAACCTGATGTTTGTGTTGCCTTTTGAGCGCGTTGAGGTGGGCAGCCTCCTCCGCCCACTTCCAGCCCCATGCAGAGCTGTATCCTGTAGCTGGGATGTTGGACTCCAGGTGTTCCAACTCTGTCAGAGCGCGCGAAATGACAGCCAATGTGGCTCATGAGCATCTGGAGGAGAGGTGGCGAGAGTGGCGGATAATATTCTTTTTGAAGGTCGCCCATGTGGAGATGGGGTCTGCGCAAAACGGTGCAAGAAACTTTTTTACTAAAGTTGCTTATTCCACTTAAGTGGAAAATCCTGGTGACGCAAGTTTGGGGGGCGGAGTTTGCACCAAAGTGGGGCCTTAGCCACTGTGACAGGTAGGTGGTAGGTTATTGAGACCAGTTGGTGGTCAGAGAATTCCATTTTTGTTGTTTTGAAGTGAGAAATGTGGGGTTGAAATTTCGCCAGCGTAAGGATAAGGTCAATGCGGGACATGGACCTTAATTGGCTATTGTGGACGTGGATCGCGTCATGTTTTTGAGCAGTGGGGCTCGCCACGGCAGCGCATCCATTAACCCAAGGGTGGCCTTTAGAACGCGAAGTTCTATGTGACCCTTGGGGGCGTGGGAGGAGGAAGGCCAACGGTCTGTTGGTGTGTTTAGCCAACAGTTCATGTCGCCAACTATGAAAGGGTCTGGGGGTAGTGGGAGGGATTTGACCAGCGAGAAAATTCTGACACTCTCATGCACAGGTTGGGGTATAGATGTTGATGATAGAATGCGCCACGTTGGCCCATGAGAAAGTGACAACAAGGACTCAGCCATTGAGGAAGGTTTCTGAGGATAAAAATTTGAAGAAATTGTTTCTCCAAACTAGCACCCCACAGTGCTCTGACCAAAAGGATAGGGATGGGAGGAGCATGGTTTTCCAAGCCTCCACAGAACCTCATGGACAGTGGGACTCCTGGATGGCCAAGATATCCACAGCTAGATTTGTTGTAAAAAACCCAGTTTCATAGTCTGGGACGGCGAGGCCTTGAGTCCAGCGATATTTAACGTCCTTAATGTGAAGGTTTCCCCAACACACCTTAGGTGCAAGGGGGTGAGCACCCGGGCCCACTAGCCTCCTCTAGATCTCCATGGGCCTTCACAGCAGCGCAGGTGTTTGCAGCAATGCTATCAGTAGTTCTGTTGATTTTAGCAGAAAGGTTCGCGTTGGCTTTTGCCTTCACTTTTGTTTCCCCAACGTTGGACAAATTTTTTGCGGTGTGGATGAGTTCAGTGCACCATTGAGTGGGTCAAAAAAAATTTTCAGGTAGGATGGGCCCCAAGTCAGTTTCAACCGGAGCTTGGTTGCAAAGATTGGGTGAGATCAAGTCCCCCATAGGATCCTCAGATTGGGTGGCCCAATCAGCATGGGCTTCCCAATCTGATTGGTTGATGGATTCCCAAGTTGCTTCCGCCACGAAGGTTTTGATGTCCTCCTGGCGTTGGGAGTGTGGGATAGCGGTGTTGACTTTGACTGCTTCCTTGGCCGCGGCCCTGTGGGCCTGCTTGGCCTTCTTCCACTCTTGCGGGGAATTAGGCTTTACCAGTAGGTAGCAGCCTTGTGCTCCCCACGGGAAAGCCTCTTTGGTGCTTGCAGTTAGTTCATAGTGCGCCTCTCCGTTGGCCATGGCCGCTGAGGGGGTGCTCTTAGAATGTGACGCCCTCCTTGGTGGGGCATGCGTGTGCCTTATGGCCAAACGCATCACAGTGGGTGCAGATGGGGGCGCGCTGTCCACGGTTACCCAGAAAGGGTGAGTGGTATGCCCTTCAATATTAATAAAAGTGGAGTGCAGGATCTGGGTTAGGTCCTTCACGATCTCCTCAGTTGGGGTCAGAACTGCGATGGCTTTGCCGGTGCACAGGTGTGGCATCAGCGTAAAGCGTTGCATTTTAAGATTGTATTTCGCTGTAAATGGTGAGACCATCTTTCAGATGTTGCTCCAAAATGTCACGTTTTACCATAGTAGGCAAAAAGTCAAATGTGAGGAAAATTTGGTTGGATTTTGTCCATCTGGTGCATTTGGTTTTGATGACCCATTGCCCTTCGGGAGGTTGATCACTACATGCACCGCAGCAGCCTCGTCTGCTGCCTCCTTGTTTTCGAAACCTAGGTCCAGCCAACTGCATGACATGGAGTGAGGTGTGACGTACACCGCGGTTGGGAAAAATTGTGCACATCCCCACAAAATCTTTCCCATAAAGCCATTTGTTGGATGTCCAGAAACACGCGGACTCTGTATTCCACTGAATAAAGTGGCTGGGAGTGCAGCGTGTTGATGTACTGGTTGCATTGTGCTTGCCAAGTGGGGATTTCTGGGGGAAATTGTTACTGCCAGTTTTTTAATTTTTTCTATTCCGCCAGTTTCTCTGGGGCGTTTTTGAACGTTTGAGGCCGCGGGCCTACCACCTGCTCCTCTTACCTTACTTGCCCAACTGCTCCCTGACATGGGCGCAGACTAATCTCCTATGTGAGATTATCAAACTAGATTCAGACTTGAATTGAATGGGTTGCAAAAGTGATTGCAACTAGAGAAAGTCCCTTAACCAGTACCTTAATTATGCTGTTATTAGTGTATCAAAATCAGAATAGTAAGAAATAGTGCTGTTTAATAGGTGTGCACCAAGCTTGTCAGCCTGGCCCAGATAGGAATGTAATTCCTCAAAGAGTTGGGGGCTCAACTTTTTTGATTTCTTTAGAGGGATTGCCACATTAAGCCATTCTAGGTTCACCATATCGCCAGAGCAACTGATAATTTATTGCATCAACTGCTGTACATAGAGTTTTAAACCCACTTCTGCGGCCTGTTTAAATTTATTGCGGGGAAGGCCGACCATGGGATGGACACTTCCGAATATGACTCAGATGAGACAAAACTTAGTACCAGGAAAGGCACCCCAGAGAAGCGATGCTATCTCTTGTTGCCAGCGGGAACGCCACTTATGGGAAGGGGGAGGGAACGTGTGTAGGGGGCGTAGCCACTATTGAGCACGTGTGGAGGAAGGGATCTGATTTGATGTACCAGACTGGGAACCAGGAGGAGACCAGCTGCCAGCGACGTGGTGGGAGATATCTAAACATCCACGCTTGAAAGTGGTCCACCAAATGAGACCAGAATCTGTGGACAGCTTCAGGGAGGGTGGGGATGGATCCGGCGATGGCATCCAAGACAATCGTGTGGATAGTCCACATGGCGATTGCAACCACCAGAGCATGAAGGGAGGGTGGGAGGGGGAGGCCATTGATGAAGCAAACATATCTCTTGACAGACTGAAGGGATGTGTTTGATCCTGGCCTAGCAGACGTTGGACTTCGCGCCATATTACTTTAGAGGTGGGGCACTTCTCCAGGCGGTGAAACAGCGTTCCATACTGGCCACACACGACACAGGATGAGTGTAAAGCATTAGAGCGCTCAGCTGTACGATACACCCGCCTCAGGCAGCGCCACACATGGGAGCGGACTTGAGGCTGCAACAGAGGATGGTATGCGTATTTCCAGATAGTCTTTTGGGTCTCAGTGTAATAAGGGATGTCCATCATGTCCAGGTAGTCCACCCTGGATAGGACTTGGGGTCGAATGGGGATCACGCCATCATGGATGGGTAGCCCCTGTACCTCTTGTGTGAACTGAGGAGAGGGGCGGCCTCTTCAGGTTGTATGTTCACTAATACGAATTCTCCACTCTGCGCTTCGCATGGAGAGTAGGATTCATTTGTAGTGGGTTTTGGTCACGTGAGGACCTGTGGCTGATGTGTGTGATGCGAGGTATTTCATCAGGGAGTGGGGGTTTGATGGATTGTTGAGGCCCAAGGCTCAGGAGAAGTTGGAGCAGGCCGCGCGGGACCAGTGTTGGGATGGGAGTGTAGGAGCAGTGACGGCCGCAATCCAGGTGCCCAGGATCTTGGCGGCATGGGCTTTGAAGTCAGGTAGGCCCATGCCACCATGATGATGAGGGCCAAACATGACCTCTAGCCGTACTGGTGGAGGGCGGCCTGACCAAAGCCAACCTTGTAGCAAAGCATACAGGGATTTGAAGAAGCTTGGGGAGAAGGGGATGGAGTGGGCTCCAAACCAGACTTTGGATAGGAGCATAGAGTTGGCAAGAACAACCCTGCCAGTGAGGGTAGTAGGGTGGGCTCTGAGAGAGGCGATTCGCTTCATCACGTTGTCCAGTATATGGCACTCCATTACTGCTGACGCGTATCCACCTGCCTCCAACCACACGCCCAGATGGCGTACCAGTCCTATGGTAGGTCGTGGCACAAAGGGGAGCACCAGTGGAGCGGTGTGTTTTTTGTTAGTAAGGCGTGGACGTGGGCGAGCAGATGGGCTGGGTTGGGAACTACTTGCTGGGGCCCAGCAGTTCTGAAACTGACCAAGGAGGATGATTTTGGTTTTGGAGGCGTTCAGTGCCGCGTTGCTTACCCAGGAATATTCCTGGATGAGGGCTTCAAGCGCACGTGCATCTTTGTTATTAGACATCCCCACCACGCAATCATCTGCAAATGCCATCATCTCAACTGGGGTTTGGCCTGGCACATGGACCCCAGTGAGTTGGGCATTCACATTTCGCAATAGTGGGTCAAGGCTGAAGTTGTATAAGAGTGGGCTGAGGGGGTCCCCTTATCGCAGGCCCCTTTGAGGATGGACTACTTCCATTAGGAAACCTGGGCCACGCACTGCCATTGTTGCAGATTCCGTGAGCAGCATCACCCAGTTAATGAAGCGGGGAGGTAGGCGGAATTGTTGGAGACAGGCCCTAAGGTATTCCCAGTTATCTATCATAGGCCTTTTGTTGGTCCAAGAATACAAGTGCCCCAGAGGCTGTGGACTGACACACATTAGCCACAGAGTGCACGTTATCCCAAATCGACCTTCTGGGGATGAAACCAAATTGTTCTGGGGAGATGGTGGCAGATGCTACAGTCCCTAAACGGTTAGCCATGATTTTGGTTAAAATTTTGGTGTCTGTGTTTGTTAGAGAAATGGGGCGCCAGTTGGCTAAGTCTAGCCTATCCCCTTTCTTGAAGAGTGTGACTGTAAAAGCATCATGTCCTCCTGGTAGGAGGCGCATTTCCAACAGGCTTTGGTTGAGTGAGGCTAGCAGCAATGGGGATATATATTTAAAATATTTTTTGTAGAACTCATATGGAATGCCATCTGGGCCTGGGCATTTTTGGTTTGGCGCACTACAAATGGTAGTCCATAATTCGTTCGGAGTAATTAAATTCATTATTTCTGGGTATCAGAAAATGGTGTGGATATGAGCTCTGTCAAGAAATTCCGCTATTTTGGCTGGCTGAATTGGTTCAGCTCGGTATAACTCGGAGTAGTATCTTTGCGTTTCAATTGCCATTTCGGCCAGTATGTCCACAATAGAATTATCCGATCTTCGCACCTGTGTGCAGGCCACGCTCTGGCGTGGTGCAAAATTTTTTTGAAGAAGTATGCAGTGCACTTGTTGCCTTTAGTGATGCGTGTGGCCCTGTATTGGACACAAACCTGATGTTTGTGTTGCCTTTCAAGTGCGTTGAGGTGGGCTGCTGCCTCCGCCCACTTCTGGCCCCATGCAGGGCTATATCCTGAGGCTGGAATGTTGGACTCCAAGTGGGCCAATTCCGCAAGCACATGCGATATAACCGCCGATGTGGCTCGTGAGCATCTGGATGAGAGATGGCGATAGTGGCAGATGGTGTCTTCTTTGAAAGTTGCCCATGTGGAAATGGGGTCCACGCAAAATGGTGCAACAAACAATTTTGCCAAAGTTGCCTCTTCCACCCACGTGGAAAATCCTGGCGACGCAAGCTCTGGGGGCAGATTTTGCACCAATGTGGGGCCTTTGCAACTGTGACGGGTAAGTGGTATGTTATTGAGACCAGTTGGTGGTCAGAGAATTCCATTTTCGTTGTTTTGAAGTGGGAGATGTGGGGTTGGAATTTCGCCAGCGCTAGAATAAGGTCAATGTGGGTCATGGACCTTTATTGGCCGTTGTGGACGTGGGGACGCGTCATGTTTTTGAGCAGTGGGGCATGTCGCAGCAGCGCATCCATTAACCCAAGGGTGGCTTTTAGAACGCGTAGTTCTACATGACCCTGTGGGGCGTGGGGTGAGGGCGGCCACCGGTCCATTGGTGAGGTTAGCCAACAGTTCATGTCGCCAATTAGGAAAGAATTGGGGGTAGCAGGAGGGATTTGACCAACGAGAAAAATTCCTGACGCTCTTGTGCACCGTTTGGGGTGTAAATGTTGATGATTTTGTGTGCAACATCAGCCCATGAGAAGGTGACAACGAGCACTCAGTCATTTAGGAATGTTTCTGAAGATGTAAATTTGAAAAAATTGTTTTTCTGAATTAACACCCCACAGTGCTTTGACCAAAAGGATAGGGATGGTAGGAGCATTGTTTTCCAAGCATCCTTGGAACCTTGTGGACAGTGGATTTCCTGGATGGCCAGGATATCCACGGGTAAGTTATTTTGTAAAAAACTCAGTTTCCTAGCCCAGGACGGGGAGGCCTTGAGTCCGGCGATATTCAGCATCCCTAAAGTGAAAATTTCCCCCATCGCACCTTAGGTGCGAGGGGGTGGGCCCCCTGGCCCACCAGCCTCTTCCAGGTCCCCACGGGCTTTCACAGCAGCGCGGGTATTAGCAGCAATGCTATTGGGGTTTTTGTTAATTTTGTGGAAAGAGTCGCGTTGGCTTTGGCCTTCACTTTTTGTTTTTCTGATGTTGGACGAATTTTTTGCGGTGCGGATAAGTTTGGTGCACCATCAAGTGGGGCAAAAAAATTTTTTTTGGTTGGGATAGGTCTCAAGTCGGTTTCAACTGGGGCTTGGATGCAGCGATTGGGTGAGATCAAATCTCCCATCGGATCCTCAGATTGAGTGGCCCATTCAGCTTGGGCCTCCCAATCTGATTGGGTAATGGATTCCCAAGTTGCTTCTGCCGTGAAGGTCTCCATGTCCTCCTGGCGTTGTGAGTGTGGGATGGTGGTGGTGACCTTAGCCGCTTCCTTGGCCGCGGTCCTATGGGCCTGCTTGGCCTTCTTCTGCTCCTGTGGGGAGATGGGCTTTACCAATAGGTAGCAGCCTTGTGCTCCCCATGGGAAAGCCTCTTTGGTGCTTGCGGTTGGTTCGTAGTGCGCTCTCCGCTGGCCATGGCCGCTGAGGGGTGCTCTTGGAATGTAACGCCCTCTTTAATGGGGTACGCATGTGCCTTATGGCCAAACGCGTCACAGTGGGTGCAAATGGGGGGCGCGCTGTCCACGGTTACCCGGAATGGGTGGGTGGTGTGCCCTGTGATGTCAATAAAGGTGGAGTGCGGGATCTGGGTTAGGTCCTTCACGATCTCCTCAGTTGGGGTCAGAACTGCGATGGCTTTGCCGGTGCACAGGTGTGGCATCAGCGTGAAACGTTGCATTTCGAAAGATTGTATTTCACCATATATGGCGAGGCCATCTTTCAGGTGTTGCTCCAAAATATCTCTTTTTACCATAGTAGGCAAAAAGTCAAACGTGGGGAAAATTTGGCTTGATTTTGTCCATCTGGTGCGTTTAGTTTTAATGACTCATTGCCCTTCGGGAGGTCAACCACTACGCGCACCGCTGCAGCCTCATCTGCTGCTATTTTGTTTTCAAAACCTAGGTCCAGCCAACCGCGTGACATGGAGTGAGGTGCAACGTACACCGCGGTCGGGAAAATTTTGTGTACATCTTCACATAATTTTTCCCATAGGGCCGTTTTTTGGATGTCCAGATACACACGGACTCCAAATTCCACCGACGAAAGTGGCTGGGAATGTGGCGTGTTGATGTACTGGTTGCATCGTGCTTGCCACACAAGTATCTCCGGGGAAATTGTGACCGCCAGTTTTTCTAGATTTTTTTATTCCGCCGGATTCTCCGGGGCGTTTTTGAACATTAGAGGCCGCGGGCCTTCCGCCTGCTCCTCTTGCCTTGCTTGCCCAACTGCTCCCAGACATGGGCGCAGACTAATCCCCTCTATGAGATTATCAAACTAGATTTAGTCTTTAATTGAATGGGTTGCAAAAGTGTTTGCAACGAGAAAGAAAAGTTTACTTCTGCGGCCTGTTTGTTATTGTTTTCTTGGTGTAAGAAGGGTGGTAACTTCTAATATGTCATTAGCAATAACAGATTAAGGAGTCAAGGGAGTCATGGCATCATGGGTTTTCTAGTGATATGTTAGGTTCTAGCAGAAGTAGAATCCCATGTTTCTACTCCACTCACTCTTTTCCATGTTCTTCAGTATCTGTTGCTCCCACGTGGTGCACCTTGGGTTTGGGCCCCTTGGCGTTGCACTGGATAGCGTAGTGCCCTTTCACGCCACATAGATGTCATATGATGAGGCGGATGTCAGGTCTTATGGGTCAAATGGTAATCTCACAGTTAATTTTGGTGTCCTGCATGGGAGTCTTGCATCAAAATCTTTCAGTTGTTACGATACCCCATATTGGGTGCATCAAAGGTTGCAGCACAATGGCAGAGAAAGTTCACAATATTAAATACAACAAACTCATCTATAAACATTGGTATCATGATCCAGTGTATATATTTTGTAAGGTTTTCAAGTGTTTTATAAGGTGATTTGTGCATCATAGTTATTCAAAAGTTTTTATGTATAGTAAATGATCCTCAAGGTAGAATAATTTGGCAAACTTTAGGATTTGGCAATATTTAAGAATATATTAAGTAAGGTAATTCTTTTAATGTCATCATCTCCAATCCTCCAATTTTTATAATAATGTCCTTCAAATTCCAGCAAGACAGCCTAGTCTCACTAATCTTGGGCACTGCAAGTTTTTGATTTTTGGGTCAAACAAGTTTAAAATGAATATCTTAGCTTTGTTGATTGCAACATCCATGCTAAACTCAAACTGTGATAAGAAAGTTTGTAAGCTCTTCTTTTGTTGAAGATTAGCATGTTGACGGGGTTGACCTTATAACTTCTGGAATCCTTAGTTGCTCAGCTGAGGCCATGTAGCACAGTTATGAGGTTGGTGTTGTCAATTCCTGAGCCAAAGTACATGTGAGTCAGGTCTAATGACCCAGCAGTTGGCATAGGACGAGCTGTAGTGTTATTGCGGTTAGCCAGAAACGTTATGGCTGCGCATATAGGGATTTCTATAATAGAGATTTAAGTCATTCTCTCAGAAGTGGGTAACATAATCATACTACTGTAATATTTTTCTCAGAACATATAACCTTAGTATTATGATCCCATTAGGCCAAAATCATGTGCATCAGTGAAGATTCTTTGATTTTCTGGTGGGAAGGCACTGCTGACATATATAGAGTTCAGCCCTGAGTATTTCCTAAAACTAGTCTATTTTGTCAAAGAAGTATTAGCACTTGTGCTCCATATATTGCTCAACCTCTAGAAGCTTTAGCTCCGTTGTTATAAGCCTGGTTTAAGGCGTCTTTTTCTTTAAAAGGCGTCCAATTCAGGATTTGGGTTTGTGCTAGGTCATTAACGAGCCAAATTTGGGTATAGACTGTTGACTTATTATATAACACCCTTCAAATTTTCTCAAGACTGCTGATTCTGTCCTAGTCAGCCTTTGCATTCCTACCAAAATCTTAAATTTAGTTTTAGTGATCAATCTCTGCACCCAAGAGGTGATAAGCTGCCAGTCCAACTCTTCTACCAACTGTTTGATGATACAACACATCTGGGTGTGGGCCTCTAAATTGTTACTTCCAATTTTGTATGCCACGCCACTTCTGATCTCAGGTAACCCCCAACTTGGTTACAAAGTTGGTTTACACTTGCCACCCTCCGCGCTGATGCCTATGTCATTCCAATATCTCCAATGATGCAGGCCAGATTGCAGTTCATCTGGTCAGCAAGTTTTCCACTTGACATTTTGCTTCAACTATATGTGTTGATATTGTATAACAACTACATGAACCTCTTAAAAGCTATTCAGTAGATCCACCAGCAACATTTTGTCTCAGCGTTGGGATTTGCAAACTCAACTAGTCTTCTTATCTTGTTGTGCTAACAAGTGAGGATCTGCATGGTCTGTCAGATAGATAGATGTATGAATTGGGTGGTCATCATGAGAATTTGGGACGGATAGCAATCTTCTCAATTATGGTGGACATTGTCATTTCTTTAAATAGACAATAATTTGCATATAGATAATTCTGATTTTAGTAGCTTCTGAACATCCTCAAGTGGGCTTCATTGATAGCTTCATCAGAGAAATGGTTTCCATGAAGGAGCCATTCCATGACAGCTGTGACATGTTTTGGGGGTACTTTAGCCATCCAGCGTGAGATTGGGAGGTTAACAGCCCTACAGAGATGAGATCCATAGCTGGGCATCATTCTCCTCATTATCTGAACTACTGTGGAGGAAGCGGTCTTGGTTGGTTTCTTCTAAGATATGTTTTGATGGGATACTTGTCTCAAAGCCAATAGCAAAGCAGCTGATTTTGAACCATAATAATTTGGTTCTTTAGTTTCATCTATGGTATTGTTAAAAATCTTCCCTGTAGTAAGCACCAGAATGTTCAATTGGGATCACAACTGGTTGAGGTTAACACAGATAGAATTTCACTTGATTAGATATAGATGTATTAAGACAGTGTCAAGAAATTAATTAGATGAATTCCTCCTGATAATATCAGAATTAGGGGTTTCAGTTAGTTGGGCGTTATTGCTATCTACTCGTCTTGTTCCATATTAAATAATTGTATGAATTATTATTTGAGTTTAGGTTTGGCGGAATCTGCATTCACCACCAAATGCCATTCATGTGTCATTGTGGGAATTTCTGGTGGAAAGATGATGTATCCGTTACCAATCATATGAAAATGGCTCCACTGGCTAATTCAAAGCATTGGCAGCTCATGCCAAGGATGCTCAAAGTTATAATTAATTATGAATTTATATACAAATAACTGGCAACTTGTGCTGAGGATGGATTGACCTAAGTTAATATTTAGTAATCATATGAGAGGATTGGGAGGAAATTGTTACCATTAATGACCAAAGATTTAAAGTGCCTGCTTGGATGGCCAAGGAGTTTTAATAGGTGAAGTAGCCTATAGTATAATTAGTTGTTCATTACCTACAAATAAAGATCTCTCTCGCTCATATTTATTTAAAATCGATAGTAGTTCGTCAGCTAGGTCAAGATAATTTGGGGCTGGAGATCCCTGAAGTTGGTGCGAGGTAAATCCTGGAGTGGCTGATGCTGCCAGCTCCCGTACCTCAGCCCTATGAGGAACCAGTGGGAACCTGGCCAACAGGTCACCAATGATGTTGCTGACTGGCTATCAGCTATGCGGGATGCAGCGCAGGAGTGCCATGGCCGCCCAGGAAGGGGCAGGACTCGCCAGGGCACACCACAGACCCTGGGGCTAAGGCAAAGTCGTTGGTCTGCTGTGTTGGTGGGTTGGACGTGAACTCATAGGGGTTTGGTACGCCTATGAAGTCAAAACAACAAAAGGTCAACCAGTCTTCATACTGGTTGGCCTGACACACTAGCGGAGCCCACTGTTTGGAAAAGCAATTTTCCAGCAGACAGTATACCTGAAAATAGATGTATAACTTGGTTGGAAGTAAGTTTCTAAAAATTAAATTTTAAATCTTAAATTTATTGTGGGGAAGGCCGACTGTGGGACGAACACTTCCAAATATGACTCAGAAGAGACTAAACTTAGTACCAGGGGAGGCACCCCAGAGAAACGATGCTATCTCTTGTTGCCAGCGGGAACGCAGCTTATGGGGAGGGGGAGGAAACGTGTGGAGGGTCCATAGCCACAATTGATCACGTTTGGAGGAAGGGGTCTGATTTGATGAACCAGACTGGGAACCAGGAAGAGACCAGCTGTCGGTGACGCGGTGGGAGGTATCCAAACATTCACACTTGAAAGTGGTCCTCCAAATGGGACCGGAATCTGTGTACTGCTTCTGGGAGGGTGGGGGTGGAGCCTGCGATGGCATCTAAGACAATCGTGTGGATGGTCCACATGGCGATTGCAACCACCAAAGCACGAAGGGAGGGCAGAAGGGGGAGGCCATTGATAGAGCGAACATATCTCTTGACAGACTGAAGGGATGCGTTTGATCCTGGCCCAGAAGACGTTGAACTTCGCGCCATATCACTTTAGAGGTAGGGCACTTCTCCAGGCGGTGAAACAGCGTTCCATACTGGCCACACACGACACAGGATGAGTGTAAAGCATTAGAGCGCTCAGCTGTATGGTACATCCGCCTCAGGCAGCGCCACACATGGGAGCGGATTTGAGGCTGCAACAGAGGATGGTGTGCGTAATTTCTGATTTTTTTTGGGTCTCAATGGAGTAAGGGATGTCCATCATGTCCAGGTAGTCCACCCTAGATAGGACATGGGGCCGTGTGGGGATCAAGCCATCTTGGATGGGTAGCCCCTGTATCTCTTGTGTGAACTGAGGAGAGGGGCGGCCTCTCTGGGCTGTGTGTCCACTAATATGAATTCTCCACTCAGTGCTCTGCATGGAGAGGAGGATTCGTTTGTAGTGGGTTTTAGTCCCGTGAGGACCTGTGGCTGATGTATGTGAAGCGAGGTATTTCATCAGGGAGTGGGGGTTCGATGGATTATTGAGGCCCAAGGCACGGGAGAAGTTGGAGTGGGCTGCGCGGGACCAGTGTTGGGAGGGGAGTGTAGGGGTGGTGACGGCCGCAATCCAGGTACCCAGGATCTTGGTGGCATGGGCTTTGAAGTCAAGCAGGCCCATGCCACCATGATGTTGAGGGCCAAACATGAACTCTAGCTGCACTGGTGGAAGGCGGCCTGACCAAAGCCATCCTTGCAGTAAGGCGTACAAGGATTTGTAGAAGCTTGGGGAGAAGGGGATGGCATGGGCTCCAAACCAGACTTTGGAGAGGAGCATGGAGTTGGCTAAAACAATCCTGCCAGTAAGGGAAGCAGGGTGGGCTCTGAGAGAGGCGATTTGCTTCATCACGTTATCCAGAATATGGCACTCCATTACTGCTGACGCATATCCGCCTGCCTCCATCCACACGCCCAGATGGCGTACTGGTCCTATGGTAGGACGTGGCACGAAGGGGAGCACCAGTGGGCGGTGTGTTTTGAATTAGTAGGGCGAGGACGTGGGCTAGCAGATGGGCCAGGTTGGGAACTAATTGCTGGGGTCCAGCAGTTTTGAAACTGACCAAGGAGATGATTTTGGTTTTGGAAGCGTTCAGTGCCGCGATGCTTACCCGGGAATACTCCTGGATGAGAGCTTCAAGCGCACATGCATCTTGATTATTAGACACCCCCACCACACAATCATCTGCAAACGCCATTATCTTGACTGGGGCTTAGCCTGGCACGTGGACCTCAGTGAGTTGGGCATTCACATTTCGCAGTAGTGGGTCAAGGCTGAAGTTGTATAAGAGTGGGCTGAGGGGGTCCCCTTGTCGCAAGCCCCTTGGAGGGCGGACTACTTCCATTAGGAAGCCAGGGCCACGCACTGCCATTGTCGCAGATTCCATGAGCAGCATCACCCAGTCTATGAAGCGGGGGGTAGGCGGAATTGATGGAGGCAGGCCCTAAGGTATTCCCAGTTTACTCTATCATAGGCCTTTTGTTGGTCCAAATATACAAGTGCCCCAGAGGCTGTGGACTGACATACATTAGCCACAGAGTGCACGTTATCCCAAATCGACCTTCTGGGGATGAAACCAATTTGTTCTGGGGAGATGGTGGCAGATGCTACAGTCCCTAACCGGTTAGCCATGATTTTTGTTAAAATTTTGGTGTCTGTGTTTGTTAGAGAAATGGGGCGCCAGTTGGCTAAGTCTAGCTTATCCCCTTTCTTGAAGAGTGTGACAGTGAAGGCCTCATGTCCTCCTGGTAGGAGGCGCATTTCCATCAGGCTTTAGTTAAGTGAGGCGAGCAGCAATGGGGATATATATTTGAAATATTTTTTGTAGAACTCATATGGAATGCCATCTGGGCCTGAGCATTTTCGGTTTGGTGCACTGCAAATGGCTGTCCATAATTTGTTCGGAGTAATTAAATTCATTATTTCCGGGTATCAGAAAATGGAGCGGAAGTGGGCTTGGTCAAGAAATTCTGCCACTTTGGCTAGCTGAATTGGGTTGGAGCGGTACAATTTGGAGTAATACTGTTACATTTTGATTGCCACTTTGGCCGGGGTATCAACAATGGAATTATCTGATCTTCACACCTGTGTGCAGGCCACGCTCTGGCGTGGTGCAAAATTTTTTTGAAGAAGTATGCGGTGCACTTGTCGCCTTTAGTGATGCGTGTGGCCCTGTATTGGACACAAACCCGATGTTTGTGTTGCCTTTCAAGTGCGTTGAGGTGGACAGCTGCCTCCGCCCACTTCCATCCCCATGCAGAGCTGTATCCTGTAATTGGGATGTTGGAATCCAAGTGTGCCAATTCTGCCAGAGCGCGCGAGATAACCGCTGATGTGGCTCGTGAGCATCTGGAGGAGAGATGGTGAGAGTGGCGGATGGTGTCATCTTCGAAAGTTGCCCATGTGGAAATGGGTCCACACAAAATGGTGCAACAAACTTTTTTGCCATAGTTGCCTCTTCTACCCACGTGGAAAATCCTGGCGACCTGAGCTTGGGGGGCGGATTTTGTACCAATATGGGGCCTTAGCAGCTGTGACAGGTAGATGGTAGGTTAGTGAGACCAGTCGATGGTTGGAGAATTCCAATTTTGTTGCCTTGAAGTGGGAGATGTGGGGTTGGAATCTCGCCGGCATTATAATAATGTCGATGCAGGTCATGGACCTTAATTGGCCGTTGTGGATGTGGGGCCATGTCATGTTTATAAGCAGCAGGGCATGCCACGGCAGCGCATCTATTAACCCAAGGGTGGCCTTTAGAACGCATAGTTCTACGTGACCCTGGGGGGCATGGGGTGAGGAAGGCCACTGGTCCGTTGGTGTGTTTAGCCAACAGTTCATGTCACCAACTATGAAGGAGTCTGAAGGTAGTGGGAGGTATTTGACTGATGTGAAAAATTCCTGATGCTCACGTGCACCATTTGGGGCATAGATGTTGATGATTGCGTGTGCTACGTCAGCCCACGAGAAGGTGACAACAAGCACTCGGCCATTTAGGAATGTTTCTGAGGATAAAAATTTGAAAAAAATTATTTTTCCAAATTAGCACCCCACAGTGCATTGACCAAAAGGATAGGGATGGGAAAAGCATTGTTTTCCAAGCTTCCTCGGAACCTCATGGACAGTGGGACTCCTGGATGGCCAGGATATCCATGGGTAAATTGTGTTGTAAAAACTCAGTTTCCTAGCCCAGGATGATAAGGCCTTGAGTCAGGCGATATTCAATATCCCTATGGTGAAGGTTTCCCCCATTGCACCTTAGGTGTGAGGGGTGGGCATCTGGGCCCACCATCCTCTTCTAGATCCCCGCGGGCCTTCACAGCAGCATGGGTGTTAGCAGCAATGCTATCAGAGTTTTTGTTGATTTTTGTAGAAAGAGTCACGTTGGCTTTGCCTTCGCTTTTTGTTTTCCCAACGTCGGACGAATTTTTTGCGGTGCGGGTGAGTTTGGTGCACCGTTGAGCAGGTCAAAAAAAGATTTTTCAGTTGGGATGGGTCCCAAGTCAGTTTCAATTGGAGCTTGGGTGCAACAATTGGGTGAGATTGAATCTCCCATCAGATCCTCAGATTGAGTGGCCTGCTCAGCATGGGCTTCCCAATCTGATTGGTTGATGGATTCCCAAGTTGCTTCCACCGCGAAGGTCTCCATGTCCTCCTGGCGTTATGAGTGTGGGATAGCGGTGGTGGCTTTGGCCGCTTCCTTGGCCGCGGCCCTGTGGGCCTGCTTGGCCTTCTTCCACTCTTGCGGGGAATTAGGCTTTACCAGTAGGTAGCAGCCTTGTGCTCCCCACGGGAAAGCCTCTTTGGTGCTTGCAGTTAGTTCATAGTGCGCCTCTCCATTGGCCATGGCCGCCGAGGGGTGCTCTTGGAATGTAACGCCCTCCTTGGTGGAGCATGCATGTGCCTTATGACCAAATGCATCACAGTGGGTGCAAATGGGGGCGCGCTGTCCACGGTCACCCAGAATGGGTGGGTGGTATGCCCTGCAATATCAATATAAGTGGAGTGCGGGATCTGGGTTAGGTCCTTTGCAATCTCCTCAGTTGGGGTCAGAACTGCGATGGCTTTGCCGGTGCACAGGTGTGGCATCAGCGTGAAGCGTTGCATTTTGAAAGATTGTATTTCGCCATATATGGTGAGACCATCTTTCAGGTGTTGTATCGTATTGTCACGTTTTACTGTAGTAGGCAAAAAGCCAAATGTGAGGAAAATTTGGTTTGATTTTGTCCATCTGGTACATTTAGTTTCGATGACCCGTTGCCCTTTGGGGAGGTTGACCACTACACGCACCGCTGCAGCCTCGTCTACTGCCATTTTGCTTTTGGAACCTAGGTCCAGCCAACCCTGTGACATGGAGTGAGGTGCAACGTACACCGCAGTTGGGAAAATTGTGTGTACATCTTCACAAAATTTTTCCCATAAGGCCATTTTTTGATGTCCAGAAACACGCGGACTCTGAATTCCACCAACAAAAGTGGCTGGGAGTGTGGCGTGTTGATGTACTGGTTGCATCGTGCTTGCCATGCGAGTATCTCTGAGGAAATAGTGACCGCCAGTTTTTTAGTATTTTTGTCAATTCCGCCAGATTCTTCATGGGCGTTTTTAAACATTGGAGGCCGCAGGCCTTCCCTCTGCTCCTCTTACCTTGTTTGCCCAACTGCTCCCTGCCATGGGCGCAAACTAATCTCCTCTGTGAGATTATCAAACTAGATTCAGTCTTGAATTGAATAGGTTGCAATAGTGATTGCAACGAGAAAGAAAATTTTTGGAAGTAAGTTTCTATTAAAAGTATATTCTTAATCTGCTGAAGCCTTGTTTAGTACTTCCAGCTTCAGATATTTGTCATGAGTGTAAATCTTTGTTCCCCCAAAAAGTCAATATAATTAATGGTGTATCCCTGAATATGTATTATCGCATTCCCTTTCCCATATGCAGCCCATCTGATATATGATGGGTCTTTGGAATGTAGTATGTGTGTTTTATTAATCTGTGGCGCCCAAATCTTCTTTGTTTCCCATTTTTGGCCTTCTGGTAGGCTCCTAATGATGACGCGGGGGTTAGGCTAAAGGTCAAGTGCTTCTTTAGGGTAATAGCCATTGAGGATGTTAATGGCGATTTGGCTGAATAATTCTAGGCTTTGTGGTTGGCAAGAATGTTCCTGATGGATTCAGCTTGATAATTATAATTTTTGTTTGTGAGAAGTGTAACTAGTTTGGGACATTAGTTTAGTTGACGAATTAATAGGAACTAACCACTGAAAACAGAGTCATATGGCAGATTAATTTGTAAAATTTAGATTTTGGGTCAGAAAATATCACCAGAATATCTAATAGTGGATTGATGGTAGTTAATCTGCTGAGGGACACAGACAGTGGGGTAAGGGGGTCTGGATAGCAGTTAGATCCATAGGGCATTTGTGGCATTACTGATGGAGTTGATATCATATGCTTGGTCAAACCCATATCTCAACAGTCTTAAATCCTAACAAATGCTTTTTAAAGCCTAGTTTGTCAGCTTTTAAATTACTATATTTTTATCAGTAATAAATGGGAATATGTTTAGGCAACCATATAATTTTAATTTTTATAATAGTAGGGGCAGAAATAGAACCTCTGCTGGGCTTAGTTTATTTATTACATTTTGTCAATTCTATAACCATAAATGCACCTTCTCATCCAGATGATTAATTGTAAAGGGAATATATGATCATTCTCCTCTTTTTCAAAAGGAAATTTGCTTTTCCTTGATGCAAGTATATCTACTTTTCTAAAAAATAAAGGCTCTCAATTGAGCTCTCTCTCTGCTTGGCATAACTTTCCAAGCAAATTAATTTGGTAAATTAAAAGCAAACACTTAATCGCACACTGAAGTCTTGCTCCAATGTCATCAGATCCCCTGCCAACTGTCCCAGCATGGGGCAGTGGCGAAACTCCCCCTCCAAATTCCATCTGACAGGAAAACGCACTTGGACTGGCTCGCCCAGTCATTCCAAACCATTGGGATGATTTGTTCCTCCCAAGGATCTCAATGCCCATCTCACCTGAACCCAAGCGGTGCCCCACTGCCCCCCGGTGCTCCCCCAGATTAACATGCATTTCAGCCTTAGGGTCAAATATGGGAAATTCTTCCCCTATAATGACCAAGCCATTATCAAAATGGCTCAGGCGGTGATGACACCAGCCTGTTTTATTATATTCCGCCCCTATAAGGGGTACTTTAATATTGGCTTCCCCTGTGAAGCTGATGCAGCCACTGTGACAACGGTGCTGCTAATATTCAATAATATTCCCCTTCCAACAACTTGGACCCAGCTCCCAACGGACACCACCTTGGTGGTCTGAATCGCTGTTTGCCCACCCACCTCACCCCCAAAGTGCTCCACCAGGAGCTGATGGAAGGTTTGGCAGCCTATGGCGCCAACCCCATCTTGCAATTTGTGGTCCCAAATGGGGCCACACGCCTCTTGAGGCCTTGAGCACATGCCACAATCAGCCCTAAATTTTCAAAAATTTCTTTGGCAATTCCCCCTTGTGCCACCATCCCATCTGTCCCCAACCATCCATTCTGGGCCCACATTGAGGGCGGACGGACGATTTTTCCTTCCTGTTTCAGATTAAATCACTCAAAATGCAAATGCCCATACTCAGAAACTCCCACTGATGGTGAAAGTTTGCCCAATGCCCACCAATCCGCTGCCCACCCCGCACCAACTCCAACATGGGGTACGATCCTACCTTCCCCTCCTCCAATGCCTGATGCTGCAGCTGCACCTACAGCCACCAATCAGCACCCACCTTGCCTCAAAGCCATACCTAATTCATCCAACCAAGCATCATATTGGATCCCAGTTCAATCCCATGCATCCACAAACAAATGGAACAAACCTCAACCATACACTGATACTCAATCCAATTTAGCCAAAATCCATGGGAATTATTGAAAAAATCGACAATTCAGGTAATGTCAATGAAGAACTGACGCTGCAGCTTGAGCAGCTCTGTAATGCAGAATTAGATGCAAAATTCCTGACTCAGAAATATGTTCCACAACCTAATGCCAAACCGTTTTACAGTGACCACCAGCTTGCAGTAGAAGCAGCTGCCACACCAGATTGCCATCCGCTTCACAAAGCTGCCACCAAATCTGTGGCTGCTCTCGCAGGAGGAATTCCACCTCCCATCATACCCAAAAATCTTACTGCACAAAGTAAGATCAACATAAAAACTTTACACAAAAATGTCACTGAAGCCATCCAGAACGTGGTAACAGTAGCACGGAATCTGAAAGCAAAAATAACCTGAACCAATATTGCCACATTTGTTAAATTCCCAGACGCCTGCCTCAAAGCTGAAGATGCTTTGAGTAAATACATCGTTGGTATAATAATGGCTGGCAACTATTTGGAAGTTCCAGTTATCAAGGATATTGAACCCCATGCTGCTGATGCCCCCACACCCTTACTATCTGCCTTAACATGCACCCTACTATGGGATGAGATGGATGCGGCCAAAGATAATCCCCTCCCCATCCACCATGGAGGAATAGTAGTATTCACTGCCTACCTTGTTAAATATTTTGTTAATTATTCAACTAATCCATCCATTTTGGGTGTTTTGTTTGAATCGTTATTTTATTATAATTTTTAGTTTTAGTTTGGTAATGTCCATCCCCTGGTCAGCTTACCTTGGTTAAATAAAGGCTCTCAATTATTATTCAGGAATTATTAGATAGGTGTCCTGGTATGGTGTAAGTCTCTATTGTACTATTCCACCTTACCTATTAATCCTTAATTGAGCCTAATTATTTATGTGCAACAATAATAGAAGCTTTTTTTGCTATTGTCCTTTATATTAACTTCGTTATATACTTATAACAAACATAAATTGATATTCTGGTGGCCTATATCTAACTGTGTTTCCTTAGTTTCACGATTCTGATATGACTGGATGATAAAGCCCAAGGTCGTGAGGGTGGGACGGATGAATCTGCTGAGATTGATATGAGTAATGGTAATTTGAGCGCATCGAAATTAGGTGATATTGGGTTGTTGGTAAATCGCCTCAAAATTGGCGTTGTGAGATTAACAAATGAATAATTGATGTAAGCAATGAAAATGGCGAATTGAGTTACTAATCTGTGTAAGTGGTATCATCCAAAATTTTTACAATATAAGCAGGATGAGATAATTGAGAGAAGTTAGGTTTTTGTAGTTTGGAGTTAGCAGAACAGCGGGAATTAGCTGTAATAAATATATTAGTAAAGAAGAGTTGTGGGAGCAAGTGCTCCATATTTATTTTATAAGTCTATTCTTTTATTTCCAGGACAACGATCCTCACATTATTAATTCTATCTGCTCAGTGTGTTAAACCCTGTGCCAAAACCCTTCAGTGTATCCCTCACATACCGCTGATTTTATTACAGTGGTGCTCACTACAGGGGGCCCATTGATCATTATATGTTGATAAAAACTCATTTGCCAGCCATGTTGCATCAAGTTGCCTATGTGAAGCTGAAACTGGCATTGGATTCTGTTCTTAAAAAACAATATGAGCTGCTTTGGGAGGTCTAATGCAATAAGCTTCCCCCATTTCAATCGCAAAGGGAATACTTATGGGTACTTTAAATGATTTGGGATTGCAACTGAAGGAGTCTCAGATTGACGAAGAGCAAAACTGTTGATTTCTTCCTTGGATGTCAGAAGTGCTGATCAAGTCATCTGTTATCTTCCAGGCAGTTCCCTTATATACCAAGAAGTCAAAGACATGGTTTTACGGTTGTTTGGCGGAACTGCAAAGATGTCACATCGGAAAGCCAAATTTTTGACCATTAAGTTTCAGCGGAATGAAACCCTCACCGCGTTTGCTGAGCAATTTATGGCGGAAGCTCATGTGCTAATTGGGGCTGGAGTTTTATCTGAAGCAGATGTGTGTATTGGTGATGACTTCTGCTGTGAAGCCATACCATGAGTTACATAATGTTATGGCCACACTGCTGTATGAAGATGTACCCTTGCTTAAACTTGTTCAGTTTTTGCAATGTATATCAGCCAACTTCCCTCCACCTAATGCCGAGAGGAGTCCTTCTGCTATAACTGCTGAATCATCATATTTGGGGAACACTGGCAGTCTAGTGCAGATTTCACCAGATTATCATCAGCAGTTAAACGTCCAACCCATTCCTGCTTATTGTCCCTGGGCCAACTATTGCCCTTGACCTGTTTATGCTGATCACTTTCAGCTCAACTCTTGTCATGGTTTGTATCGCATTAATCAAGGATGTGAGCCCTATGGGGTTAGCTGTTTCAAATGCGGTCGTCAGGGGCATCTGGCACGATGGTTCCCTAATCAACTGGTCTCTTGTGTACAGCCAGGACAATACGGCCAGGGAAAAGTCAGAGCGGAGTAGAGAAGGGACTCTCTATCTCCACTATACCAAACCAAGACGTCCCATCTGAATCCAAATTAGAATATTCAGCGGAAGGTTCTTTGCACAATGAGTCAGTTTTATATCAGCAGCCGGTTGGAGGGGTGGATGTTTTGACACAATTACAGTCAGCGACTATGGTGGAAAAGGGGTCCCAGATGTGGGTCAAGCCGTATGCCTGTCAGATGTTCTACCAAGTAACCCCTGAAAAGTTAGACCCCTCCTCAGATGCACCTTTCTTTCAAGCAGTAAGCGTCGCTCTTCCAGTTATAACTATTATAAAACAATACCCCAGAATTGGTGAGGGGATTGCGTGTTTCCTTGGAAACAGGGAATTTTTAGATGTCCATGTTAATAACAGTTGAGATGCATCCTATTCTGAATGTACTTACTGTGACCTGGTTATAGCTAAGACCCAAGTCCATGCCATCATAGATACCGGTGCCCCCATCAACATAGTCTCCACCAAATTGGTGGCCAGGTTGGCATTAAAACCAGATGTGGAACACTGGATGGTATACAGCACTGCTGAAGTGGAGAATATGGTCTCTGAGGGAGCATACAGTGCTCTTCCACTGAGTTTTAGTTCTATTGTCATGGTAGCTCCAGCTATAGTGTTACCAGATAGCAATTATGATCTTTTAACCGGAACTTCCTTCTTGCGGCACTTTGGGGCTGTTATTGATATGACGAATAAGACTTCTAAAATATTGGGTCAGCGAATCCCAGTCCACTTTACCTCTAACGGAGTACCAAATGATCTGGTGTATATGGGGAATATTAATATAGCTTATAGCGACGGAGTAATTCCAGTGCGCTACCATTGGTTAAAGGGCAAAACCTGGGCCCTTACTTATTTTAAATTTAAATTTATTGCGGGGAAGGCTGACCATGGGACGGACACTTCTGAATATGACTCAGACGAGACAAAACTTAGTACCAGGGGAGGCACCCCAGAGAAGCGATGCTATCTCTTGTTGCCAGCGGGAACGCCACTTATGGGAAGGGGAGGGAACGTGTGTAGGGGACGTAGCCACTATTGAGCACGTGTGGAGGAAGGGGTCTGATTTGATGAACCAGACTGGGAACCAGGTGGAGACCAGCTGTCGGCGACGCGGTGGGAGATATCCAAACATCCATGCTTGAAAGTGATCCACCAAATGAGACCGGAATCTGTGGACAGCTTCAGGGAGGGTGGGGATGGATCCAGCGATGGCATCCAAGACAATCGTGTGGATAGTCCACATGGCGATTGCAACCACCAGAGCACGGAGGGAGGGTGGGAGGGGGAGGCCATTGATGAAGCAAACATATCTCTTGACAGACTGAAAGGATGTGTTTGATCCTGGCCTAGCAGACGTTGGACTTCGCGCCATATTACTTTAGAGGTGGGGCACTTCTCCAGGCGGTGAAACAGCGTTCCATACTGGCCACACACGACACAGGATGAGTGTAAAGCATTAGAGCGCTCAGCTGTACGATACACCCGCCTCAGGCAGCGCCACACATGGGAGCGGACTTGAGGCTGCAACAGAGGATGGTGTGCGTATTTCCAGATAGTCTTTTGGGTCTCAGTGGAATAAGGGATGTCCATCATGTCCAGGTAGTCCACCCTGGATAGGACTTGGGGTCGAATGGGGATCACACCATCATGGATGGGTAGCCCCTGTACCTCTTGTGTGAACTGAGGAGAGGGGCGGCCTCTTCAGGTTGTATGTCCACTAATACGAATTCTCCACTCTGCGCTTCGCATGGAGAGTAGGATTCGTTTGTAGTGGGTTTTGGTCCCGTGAGGACCTGTGGCTGATGTGTGTGATGCAAGGTATTTCATCAGGGAGTGGGGGTTTGATGGATTGTTGAGGCCCAAGGCTCGGGAGAAGTTGGAGCAGGCCGCGCGGGACCAGTGTTGGGATGGGAGTGTAGGAGCAGTGACGGCCGCAATCCAGGTGCCCAGGATCTTGGCGGCATGGGCTTTGAAGTCAGGTAGGCCCATGCCACCATGATGATGAGGGCCAAACATGACCTCTAGCCGTACTGGTGGAGGGCGGCCTGACCAAAGCCAACCTTGTAGCAAAGCATACAGGGATTTGAAGAAGCTTGGGGAGAAGGGGATGGCGTGGGCTCCAAACCAGACTTTGGATAGGAGCATAGAGTTGGCAAGAACAACCCTACCAGTGAGGGTAGTAGGGTGGGCTCTGAGAGAGGCGATTCGCTTCATCACGTTGTCCAGTATATGGCACTCCATTACTGCTGACGCGTATCCACCTGCCTCCATCCACACGCCCAGATGGCGTACCAGTCCTATGGTAGGTCGTGGCACAAAGGGGAGCACCAGTGGAGCGGTGTGTTTTTTGTTAGTAAGGCGTGGACGTGGGCGAGCAGATGGGCTGGGTTGGGAACTACTTGCTGGGGCCCAGCAGTTCTGAAACTGACCAAGGAGGATGATTTTGGTTTTGGAGGCGTTCAGTGCCGCGTTGCTTACCCAGGAATATTCCTGGATGAGGGCTTCAAGCGCACGTGCATCTTTGTTATTAGACATCCCCACCACGCAATCATCTGCAAATGCCATCATCTCAACTGGGGTTTGGCCTGGCACATGGACCCCAGTGAGTTGGGCATTCACATTTCGCAATAGTGGGTCAAGGCTGAAGTTGTATAAGAGTGGGCTGAGGGGGTCCCCTTATCGCAGGCCCCTTTGAGGATGGACTACTTCCATTAGGAAACCTGGGCCACGCACTGCCATTGTTGCATATTCCGTGAGCAGCATCACCCAGTTAATGAAGCGGGGAGGTAGGCGGAATTGTTGGAGACAGGCCCTAAGGTATTCCCAGTTATCTATCATAGGCCTTTTGTTGGTCCAAGAATACAAGTGCCCCAGAGGCTGTGGACTGACACACATTAGCCACAGAGTGCACGTTATCCCAAATCGACCTTCTGGGGATGAAACCAAATTGTTCTGGGGAGATGGTGGCAGATGCTACAGTCCCTAAACGGTTAGCCATGATTTTGGTTAAAATTTTGGTGTCTGTGTTTGTTAGAGAAATGGGGCGCCAGTTGGCTAAGTCTAGCCTATCCCCTTTCTTGAAGAGTGTGACTGTAAAGGCCTCATGTCCTCCTGGTAGGAGGCGCATTTCCAACAGGCTTTAGTTGAGTGAGGCTAGCAGCAATGGGGATATATATTTAAAATATTTTTTGTAGAACTCATATGGAATGCCATCTGGGCCTGGGCATTTTTGGTTTGGCGTACCACAAATGGTAGTCCATAATTCGTTTGGAGTAATTAGATTCATTATTTCTGGGTATCAGAAAATGGTGCAGATATGAGCTCAGTCAAGAAATTCCGCCATTTTGGCAAGCTGAATTGGTTTGGCTCGGTATAACTCAGAGTAATTTCTTTGCATTTTGATTGCCACTTCAGCCAGTGTGTCCATAAAAAAATTATCCAATCTTCGCACCTGTGTGCAGGCCACGCTCTGGCGTGGTGCAAAATTTTTTTGAAGAAGTATGCGGTGCACTTGTCACCTTTAGTGATGCGTGTGGCCCTGTATTGGACACAAACCCGATGTTTGTGTTGCCTTTCAAGTGCGTTGTTGTGGGCAGCTGCCTCAGCCCACTTCTGGCCCCATGCAGGGCTATATCCTGAGGCTGGATTGTTGGACTCCAAGTGGGCCAATTCTGCCAGCGTGCATGATATAACTGCCGATGTGGCTCGTGAGCATCTGGATGAGAGATGGCGATAGTGGTGGATGGTGTCTTCTTTGAAAGTTGCCCATGTGGAAATAGGGTCCGCACAAAATGGTGCAACAAATGATTTTGCCAAAGTTGCCTCTTCCACCCACATGGAAAATCCTGGTGACGCGAGCTCTGGGGGGCAGATTTTGCACCAATGTGGGGCCTTTGCAACTGTGACGGGTAAGTGGTATGTTATTGAGACCAGTTGGTGGTCGGAGAATTCCATTTTTGTTGTTTTGAAGTGGGAGATGTGGGGTTGGAATTTCGCCGGCGCTAGAATAAGGTCAATGCGGGTCATGGACCTTAATTGGCCATTGTAAACATGGGGACGCGTCATGGTTTTTGAGCAGTGGGGCATGTCGTGACAGCGCATCCATTAACCCAAGGGTGGCTTTTAGAACGCATAGTTCTATGTGACCCTGTGGGGCGTGGGGTGAGAGCGGCCACCGGTCCATTGGTGAGGTTAGCCAACAGTTCATGTTACCAATTAGGAAAGAATCAGGGGGTAGCGGGAGGGATTTGACTGACAAGAAAAATTCCCGACGCTCATGTGCACCGTTTGGGGCGTAAATGTTGATGATTGTGTGTGCAACATCAGCCCATGAGAAGGTGACAACGAGCACTTGGCCATTTAGGAATGTTTCTGAAGATGTAAATTTGAAAAAATTGTTTTTCCAAATTAGCACCCCACAGTGCTTCGACCAAAAGGATAGGGATGGTAGGAGCATTGTTTTCCAAGCATCCTCAGAACCTTGTGGACAGTGGATTTCCTGGATGGCCAGGATATCCACGGGTAAATTATTTTGTAAAAAACTCAGTTTCCTAGCCCAGGACGGGGAGGCCTTGAGTCCAGCGATATTCAGCGTCCCTAGAGTGAAGGTTTCCCCCATTGCACCTTAGGTGCGAGGGGGTGGGCCCCCGGGCCCAACAGCCTCTTCCAGGTCCCCACAGGCTTTCACAGCAGCGTGGGTATTAGCAGCAACGCTATCAGGGTTTTTGTTAATTTTTGCGGAAAGAGTCGCGTTGGCTTTGGCCTTCACTTTTTGTTTTCCTGACATCGGACGAATTTCTTGTGGTGCGGATAAGTTTGGTGCACCGTCAAGTGGGGCAAAAAAAAAATTTGGTTGGGATAGGTCCCAAGTTGGTTTTGACCGGGGCTTAGGTGTAGCAATTGGGTGAGATCAAATCTCCCATTGGATCCTCAGATTGAGTGGCCCGTTTGGCATGGGCCTCCCAATCTGATTGGGTGATGGATTCCCAAGTTGCTTCTGCTGCAAAGGTCTCCATGTCCTCCTGGCGTTGTGAGTGTGGGATGGTGGTGGTGGCCTTGGCCGCTTCCTTGGCTGCAGTCCTATGGGCCTGCTTGGCCTTCTTCCGCTCCTGCGTGGAGATGGGCTTTACCAATAGGTAGCAGCCTTGTGCTCCCCACGGGAAAGCCTCCTTGGTGCTTGCGGTTGGTTTGTAGTGCACCTCTCCACTGGCCATGGCCGCCGAGGGGTGCTCTTGGAATGTGATGCCCTCTTTGATGGGGCATGCGTGCGCCTTATGGCTGAACGCGTCACAGTGGGTGCAAATGGGGGGCGCGCTGTCCACGGTTACCCGGAATGGGTGGGTGGTGTGCCCTGCAATGTCAATAAAGGTGGAGTGCAGGATCTGGGTTAGGTCCTTCGCGATCTCCTCGGTTGGGGTCAGAACTGCGATGGCTTTGCCAGTGCACAGGTGTGGCATCAGCGTGAAATGTTGCATTTTGAAAGATTGTAATTTCACTGTATATGGCGAGACCATCTTTCAGGTGTTGCTCCAAAATGTCACGTTTTACCATATTAGGCAAAAAGTCAAACGTGAGGAAAATTTGGTTTGATTTTGTCCATCTGGTGCATTTAGTTTTGATGACCTGTTGCCCTTCGGGGAGGTTGACCACTATGCGCACCGCTGCAGCCTCATCTGCTGCTATTTTGCTTTTGAAACCTAGGTCCAGCCAACCGCATGACATGGAGTGAGGTGCAACGTACACCACGGTTGGGAAAATTTTGTGTACATCTTCACAAAATTTTTCCCATAGGGCCGTTTTTTGGATGTCCAGATACACATGGACTCCAGATTCCACCGACGAAAGTGGCTGGGAATGTGGCGTGTTGATGTACTGATTGCATCGTGCTTGCCACGCGAGTATCTCCGGGGAAATTGTGACCACCAGTTTTTTTAGATTTTTTTCTATTCTGCCAGATTCTCTGGGGCGTTTCTGAACGTTAGAGGCCGTGGGCCTTCCGCCTGCTCCTCTTGCCTTGCTTACCCAACTGCTCCCAGACATGGGCGCAGACTAATCCCCTCTATGAGATTATCAAACTAGATTTAGTCTTGAATTAAATGGGTTGCAAAAGTGTTTGCAAAGAGAAAGAAGAGTTTAAACCTGGGCCCTTACTCAACAGATATATAAATATCAAGTGCTGCCGCTTAGAGCTGCCAGACCTATATCTATTTCAACTGGGCATCAAGTTATATTGAACGCTGACTAGGTGATTAAAATCCAGACGGTCTCTATGGGGAGGTTATTGGGCTATATCAGCAATCAGGGTTTGAGCCCCACATGGCCCCAGGCATTATTTTACTAGGGCAAGTGGAGATCAAAGTTTTGCTTGCAAATCTACAAACGGTACCACTGCAAATCCGCTGTCACCAAATAGAGGCATACTTACACTTAATCCCCATTGAGGAGGTTCTTACAGTTCATGAATTTGGGTCGCTGGAGGAATTTGGTCTGCCTTTTAAACCACAGCATAGTGTAATGGCAGTTGTATCTTGTGATGAATTAATGGGGCTTTCAGAACCACAGAAGGATAGGGTAATCGCTTTATTTCAAAGAAAATATAAAGAGATTTTTGCTGTTGACAACCATGATTTAGGATGCACTTGGGGGGTGGTTCATAGGCTGGACACTGGAGATCATCTACCCATCAGGTCAAGGCTGATCCGCCGATCAAGGGTGGTGGAAGAAGTAGTAACTGAGGAAATTGACAAGCTATTAGTGCAAGGGATGCTTGAACCATCAAAGAGTCCATCAGTTTCACCCGTTCTGATTATTAAAAAGAATGACAGCACCAACTGTGTAGTAATTGACTACTGGAAGCTCAATAGCTTCACTAAAAAGGACTCAGATCCCTTACCATGGATTGACGACGCTTTAGATCAGCTAGGGGGAGCTCTTTTCTTCTCAGCTATGGACCTGATCTTGGGCTATTGGCAAATCGAGTTGCCACTGGCAAAGCAGGAGAAGTGTGCGGTAATCACATCTAAAGGTCTTTTCCAACCAACCTGGATGCCACAAGGGCTTTGTAATGCCCCAGCTACGTTTCAACGAGCAATGGATACTATTCTGGGGTACCTTAAACTGTCATGTGTCCTTGTATACCTTGACAACATTAATGTTTTCTCCTGAACCTTCTCTGAACACCTTGACCATTTAGAAGCTGTATTCCGCTGGCTCGCTGAGGCCAACATCTA